>PVKA01035377.1:0-22659 GCA_004027165.1 Ctenomys sociabilis
ACAGATTTCCAAAACAAGAATATCTGACCAACAGTGATTGACATATTATTTATTTTCATTGTCAAAACTGTTGCTCAGATTTTTTCCTTGTCATTATTTTTTTAATTTAATTTTATTTTATTGAAGAACAAATAGCAATGAGACAGTTTACTATTTTTATTCTCTTTAAAAATTAAAAAAAAACATATATTACATCCATAAAAAAGAAACAAACTTAGTAAGTTTTTCAGGCAAAAAGAAAATAATACCATTGGAGCTAGGGAGATAGCTCAGTAGAATAAACACTTTCCTGGTAAGCACAAGGGCCTGAGTTCAATCCCCAGCTCTGCCAAAAATATATATACATGTATATAATTGAAAGGTATAGGAGTAGAAAAGATGATAAATGAAAAAATAGATAATTACACAGGACATTTTTCTTATTGTTTAAATCACTACAAACTATAACTGTGTATTAAAAAAAAAAAGGTAACAACATGGTGTGTGACTTATCAAGTACATAATAGTAAGACATATAGCAACCAAAGCGCAAAGCCTAGGAGAGAAGAAATGTGTAAGTGTGCAGATACAAGCTTATTATTCTGGAAGAAATGTGTAAGTGTGCAGATACAAGCTTATTGTCCCTTATTGAATGTAGAGTGTGCTAAGTTAAGGGTATATACTAAAGCTTTGGATTGAAATACAAAATACTATGACAAAATTATTGTGACCATCTTTATGCATAAGAGTGATTTGTGATGATGACATAGAAATGCTAATACATTGAAAGAAGACTTTTATTTGTTACATTGTTGGAGAGGAGCAGGCACAAAGTCCTGTGGATTTACAATAGCACTAACATCTTTTATATATATATATATATATATATATATATATATATATATATATATATTTTTTTTTTTTTTTTTTTTTTTTTTTGTCTTTTTTTGAGACAGGGTCTCACTATGCAGTTCAGGCTGGCCTTAAGCTCACTTTGTAGCTCAGGCTGGTCTCGAACTCACAACAATCCTCCTGCCTCAGCCTCCTGAGTGCTGGGATTACAGGCCTGCACCACCACGCCAGGCTTAACATCTTTTATATTTATTTATGCATTTATTTATTTATTTTTGATACAGGGTCTTGCTGTGTAGCTTAGAGGTACAGTGATCCTGCCTCAGCTGCCTACCCCCCTTCCCCAGTGCTGGGTTTACAGATGTGCACCACCATGCCTAGTTTGGGGACCTGTACGGCATGCCTGGAGTGGGGCAAGCATAGCCTGTAGTACTGGGGATGGAACTCGGGTCCTTGTGTTTGTCAGGCAGGTGAGTAGACTCCTGAACTGTCTCCCTAACCTACTAATATCTTTCAGGAGGCAGAAAAGAGTGAAGCAAAGCCCAAGGCAGAGGCTCCACAGTGCTTTCTGTGGAAAAGACAAGGCAGGGTAGGGGAAACAACCTACTATTGGATAACTTGAATAATTCCAGCACAGGCTGGAGAGTAATGGCCTATCCCCAGTTTTCTGATACTTGGTGCTATGTTGAATTAGGGAAATATCACCTTGTTCTGTGTGTTAGATAAAGGGGATTAGGGATACATACCCAGAATTGGTTGATTGGTATATGAAAGCTTTATGGTGGTGTATGACATCAGTGATTGTCTCTAGGAATCATGTATCCCTAAAGGGAAATCTCTCCAGCCTCCAAAGATGTCAAAACATAGAAGACCAAAAATCTTTAAAAAGCATGGCTAACACAGGAGATGACATGTAATAATAAAAAAAAAATTTTCCATAGTATGTCATTAACATATATAAATCTTATACTTTGTACTCACTAAAAAATAAAATATATGAAAAACCCTAGGCAGAAAAGAAAGTGAAAAGGAAAGGAATAAAGAACAGATACACAAGTGCAAAATAACTAGAAAGATTTTAGCTTTAGTATCAAATATTTCAATAAATATTTACTGTAAATGGTTTTAACATTCTAATTAAATCCACAGTTTCTCAGAACGCATGAAATAAAGACTTGCTATCTATCTTGTATTCACAAAACCTATACTAAATACTAAAACATAAATAGAAAAGGGTAAGGTTCAAAAGAGACAAATCATACTGACATTAATATAAAGAACTAAAAAAAAAGTAGTGTTGGTGAACTTTAAGATTGAAAAAAAACAGTATCTTCTTTGATACTAATGGAATTATATAAAAATCCAGCTAGAAAATAACTGGAAACTTACCCTAGATATGTGAAAATCAAAAATAATGGACTACTGAGTATCATGAGCTATAGAAGAAATAAAAAGTTATATTACAAGGTATTTAACTTAATGAAAATGATAGAGAATACCTAAATGTATATAATAAAGACAAGACAGTACTTAGAAGAAAATTTGTAATCTATAATTAAGAAAAACCACAAAGAACTTGAATAATGATTTCAACTTTCATTTTCCTTAAGAAAAAAATTTTAAAAAAACAGAAGAAATCTAGAGTAAATAGCAAAAGCAAGAAGCCAGAGTATATGGCATTGAAGTACAACACATTACAAGAAACACAAAGAGAAGAGCAATTTTTCTTCTGAACATATATGCAAAAAACATTATAAAAGATTATATAAATCCCAGTACTTGGAAAGCTGAGGCATGAGGATTGTTGCAAGTTTCAGAGAAGCCTGGACTACAAAGTGAGCCAAGACCAGCCTGCACTGCACAGCAAGACCCTGTCTCAAAAAGACAGAAAGAAAAAAGAAGAAAGAAAGAAAGAAAGAGGGGGGGGAGGAAGGAAGGAAGGAAGGAAGGAAGGAAGGAAGGAAGGAAGGAAGGAAGGAAGGAAGGAAAAAAAGAAAGAAAGAAAGAAAGAAAACAGGTTTTGCAGTATAATCAAGTGAAAACTTATTCCAAAATGCAGACTGAGTGTAATATTCAAGAGTAATTTCAGCACATAAACAAATCAAAAAATAAAAAATAATAATCATTTCATCATATGCAAGAAAAAGTATATGGCAAAATTCAGCAGACATTTCTTGTGAAAATTCTCAAAAAAGTGAGAAATACAGGTGATTCAACTGGGGTAAGAACATCTACAAAACACCTATAACTAACATCTTAATTATAAGAGACTTAATGCTTTCCTATCCTCATTAGCAGCAAAGAAAAGATATCAAATGCAATATTGCAGTATGGCTGTCATAAGCAGCACGTTAAAGCAAAGAGAGAAAATAGAATTTCCCCATCTTGGAACAAAATTTTCAAAGACAACATATTGTCTATGTGGAAAATTCTACAGATAATATTAAATATTAAGGGTAACTATGAGAAAAAAAATACGTAAAATCAGAAGGCTTCAAATTACCAAAAAATTACTGAAAGTTGTCAATAAATGGAAAATATACCATGTTCTCAGAGTCAAAGACATTATTAAGATGCTATTCCTCCACATGGGTCCTCATGGGAGGTATTTCTAATCAAAATCCAAGTGAATTTTCCATAGAAATTCACAGTCTCATTCTCAAATTCATATGGAAATACGGAAGATCTCACATATCCAAACCACATTTGAAAAAAGAGGGATAAATTTAAGCAATTTACATTCTCTAAGTTTAAGACATAATGCTACAGTAATCAAGATAGTGTAGCATTATCCAAGAAGTGTATAGCACAGCCCAGATAAGTAGAACAACAGAAGAGAATACAAAATCTAGAAATAGATCCCAACATATAGGAGCAACTGATTGTTGACAAAGTGCAAAGGTAACTCATTGGGAAAGCATTAACCTTTTAAATAAGGCCTGAAAAGGGCTGGGGATTTGGCTCAGTGGCAGAATACCTGCCTAGCTAGCTGGAAGCCCTGGGTTCAGTCCTCAACACCAAAAACAAAAAATAAACCTCACGTCAAAAATAATTCAACCAGGCCGTCTTCCTCCATCCCACCCGCGCCCGCCCAGCCCCTGAGACCGGCTAGAGACAGCGTGGCTGACTCCGCCATCCTCCTCCATCCCGCCTGCACCGCCCAGCCAGAGACCGGCCTGAGACAGTGGCTGACTCCAGCGGCCTCCTGGATCCTGCGCCAAGCTCTCCCAGTGAGAGCGAATTTATAGGACTCACCAAGCTTCCCAGATCAGTGAGAGTGTGGTGAGTCTGAGGAAGAGCCTTTGGCTTCTTCCCACGCGTGCTACGCGGATCCTTGTCCCCAACCCCTCCAAGCCAGTGACTGGCCTGAAACCGCAGGACCCACTCACCAACACCTCCCCGGATCCCCTGACCTAAAGCCCACTGATTGAGTGGGAATTTCCCCGATTTTCTGGGCATCAAAGGTCAGTGAGTGTAGAACTCCAGACCCATCGTGCCTGAAATACATTTCCCAGGGATTACCTGCCTGCCACCCCCCATGGCCGGGTGACAGCTCCAGGCACACTGTGCCAGAGAAACATTTTCAGGTGATTACCGATCCCACCCCACGGCCCCAGACCCAGTGCAGGTCGGCCTGGAGTGAGAACTCCAAGCCTGCCACGCCGGAGGGACATTTCTCAGCAATCCAAGGTCCCACGCTATGGACCGAAACCCAGCACAGCCTGGCCTGTGAGTGAGGGCTCCAGGCCCACTGCACCAGAGGGACCTTTCCCAGCCTTCTCGGGTTACAGCCTGTAGACCCGGACCCAGCACAAGCTGGCCGGCTCAGTATAGCCTACTCAGTGAATAAGATCATCCACTATCCTTTTGTGAGCCCAGAAGACCCACCAAAGCCCAGGCCCACCCACCTGGGGAACGATCTGCCTGACACAGGAGGGCTGACCCTGGGAACCAACAGGGGGGAACCAAAGGAGCTGCAGCAAAAACGAAACTGAACACAACAGCTAGATCCAGGATAGGCATACCTGGAAAATCTCAAACTTAATAGACTGGTACCCAAATCTCATAAAAAGCTAAGGTTATAGCTGCACCAAAGCTCTACACCAAAGGTCAAAGGTCAGTGCTATACAAATGACTAAGAGAAGGGGAAAAATGCAATCCCGGACCTCGAGTCCAGCAGGAAGGGCAGAGGACACTAGCTCAGCTGCAACGAATGAACTAACAGATGCAGCAGCAAAGGAACAACAGCAGAAAGCTATAGAGGAAATAAAATGAGAAGTAATTCCCCAATTTAAAAAAGAAATATTTGAATACATAGTATCTGAAATAAAGAATGAATTCCAGAAACATTGGGTGGAAAAACGATGCTCACCCAGAACAAGTGCAGAGAGCACTATTCCAACTGATATATATAAATTAACAGCATCTGAAGCAAAGAAACAACAGCAGAAAGATCATGAGGAATTCAAAGCAGAAATAAGTTCTGAAATCAAAAAAGAACTTTTTGAAGTCATAGGATCTGAAATACCGAAACAAGTCCAGAAATATACAGAGGAAATCCAACTTGGAAGAAACACAGAAGAAAAAGAATTAATAACTACCTCTAAAGAAGACATGGGTAAAAAAATTGAGGAGATCAGAAATAGGATGGATTCCTTGAATGAGCAATACAGAAAAGAAATAGAACACATGAAACACAGTCAAAGAGATATAGAAGAACTAAAAATAGCAATCACGAGTCTACAAAACCGTCTGAGTGAAAGCGAAGACAGAGTTTCAGATCTTGAAGATGCTGGAGCAGCTAGTGAAAAGGTGAGAAAGGATCTCTTAAAAACAACAAGAATGCAAGAAAAAATAATCCATCACCTGCAGGATGACGGCAGAATGAACAATGTGAGAATAATTGGTATCAACGAGAATGAAGGAGTCAATACAAATGACATAAAAAGAATTTGGGGAGAAAAAAAATTCAACCAAAAAATTGCAGTAAAATAAGGCCTGAAAAGTTGTCTACCATGTGCATAAAAATGAAATTTGACCCATACTGTATATTATGTATAAATATTAACCCAAAATAAATTGTAAATTTTGTAAAAACTAAAACTAAAAAACTTGTAGGATAAAGCATAGAAGAAAATTTTTGTAACTTTGGATCATACAAATATTTCTTAGACACAACAGTTAAAAATGTAAACTGTAGGATGAAAAAACTACCAACACATTCTCTCTCTCTCTCTCTCTCTCTCTCTCTCTCTCTCTCTGCATCTCTCCCTGTCTCTCTCACTTTCTCTGTCTCTATCTCCCTGAGATGTTTGTATAATGAGGAATGCTATAGTTTCTATCTAAAATGTGCCCCCAGTCTCTTGTGTTCAGAGGTGAAAGCTTAGAAAGTAACTGGATCATGTGGAGCTCTGCTTATCAATTCTTACTGCTGAGTTGGATTGATTCTTTGATGAGTTTATAGTGGGCCACACTGTGGAGAGATAGGACCAGGGCAGAAAAGTCAAGTCACTTGGGGCATGGCCAAGAATGACTGTGCCTCATTTCTCCCCCCACTCCTGTAGGCTTTTCGGCTGCCATAGACTGGGTAGCTTTTCTCTTCATGCCTTTCTACCAGACCATTTCCATCCTAGAATCAACTCATTATGGACTGAACCTTCTGAATCCACAAGACAAAAATAAACCTGTCTACTTTTGAGTTGTGCTAGAAAAATGACTAATACAAAGGAGCTGGCTAAAAGACAATAGAAATCTAGAAAAGATTAAAGTGTGATGGTACTGGAGATGATGTCCATAATGAGAGAGTTACAGAGCTGTGATTTGAATGAATAAATGCAAAAGAAATAGAGAATGAAAGGGAAGGAGTGATGGCCTGAAAATGTTTGTAAAAATACAATTTTTCAAATTGTAAAAATTGAATAATCTACCTTTATCAATAACAAAGGAACAATAAAATTGTATTAAAAATCACATTAAGATAGTTCTGTGATTTCAAAATTAAATTACAGAACATATTAATGCCCCTACACAATCTCATTTAATTTCCATAGCACCCCTGGGAGGTAGATTTATTTGACCCTCCATTTCATGGAGGCACAGAGAATGACCCTCAAAGGCAAGAGAGCAATGCCCAAGTGGGATGAGGTGAGACAAAGTCAAAAGTACTCCCTCTTTGGTACTTCTAAGATGATGCTGTATTCTCACAACATTGACAGAAATGAAAACAAAGTGATCTCCAGGCAATTGATGTCAGCAATGTGGGACACAATCTTCTCCATAATAATATACAATGACTACAAGAGATTCTAAAATATATTATAAGATCTTGATACCACACTAAAGAAAATTACCTTTCTCAGCTTGTAATGTACATTTGATTTTTAAAAATTTTCCATCTAAATAATCCATTAAATCTTATAGCAAAATTTGCATGACTTGGGTCTTAGACTATAAAAGCCACAAGAAGAAATAATGACTTAAACTATTTTTGAGTATAGTCCGCACCATCTTTTATAAAAAGAAAAATGAATGGTCAAGTCTATGTCTTAAACTTCTGGGCCCAAAGTTTTACCAAACTAGAACTAAATTCTCTTATAAGTAGGCTAAGGATTAAAATATAATATGTCTTCATTTAGATAATCTGAGAGAATGGAAATTTTCCTTTTGTTATTATTAACATTCATCTCTCTGAATGATCTGTTTTTCTTTGAACTTAGGAAACAAGAATTTGATATCAGATAGTGTTTAACTCAGTTAAAACAGGAACCCAGACAGAAACAAAAAATTTTGGAAGTTAATCATAATAACTCTTTCCTATGGATGAAAACAATTTGCTTGCTTATTTGAAAATCAACAGCATTGGGGCTGGTGGTAGCTCAGTGGCACAGTTGTTGCTGGCAAGTATAAGGTCAAGAGTTTGATTCCGTGTACTACAAAAAAAATCAACACTACCTTCCCATGATACATAAGTATGTTTTCCTAAACTGGATGCTATTTTTCAAAGATGAAAAATAAGCCCACACCATAAATGTGCTTGCCGTTAAATTCATTTCTTTGAATATTTTTATTAATATTATTGAGAAAAAATTGCAATGAGACAGCTTCAAAACAGGTTGTAGGAGAGTTATAACAATTAATACTTTGCATGTTGTTGTCTTTTTAGTAGTCATTCATAGCACAAGATGCAGACATGATACCCTGTCCAAACATTATTAGTACAAATCTTTCTTCTTATTGAATTAAGAGGAAGTAGCTATATATTTATCCTATTTTATATAAATGGATACAATATTGTCCTTCATTTATATCTCCTTTTTGTTTAGTTTTGTCAGAGATGGGTATTCCTTTGCCATCCACATATTGTGGGTGCATGAATTCAACAAAATTTTCCAATGTAATCCAGTAGTCCACTACAGTAGTGGGTTATCCACAGGAGTAGCAATGTCTCAATCTGTTGACTTGAGCCTTCCATAGCTCAGCATATTAACATGGCTTCACTCTTCATACCTCGTTTCTACAATTTTCTGCTGGATTGTTAAGACCAAGATAAATCAAGACATATATAACAAGAAATGTAGCTTTTGTATCTGCCAAGGTCAGTCAAATCCCCTCAGGATTTATCCTGAAGCCCTATACCACACTCTGCAAATCCTTTGTTGGTGTCAGCTATGTGGATGAATCACAGCCATTGCTTAATCAATTTGCTCTCTGTGAAAGACTGAGAGAATGTTTTCTCTCCCTGTGACTCTCTTTAGGCACATACTACATCTTCGATCACATTCCTCTGTGGCCCCATAATCTCCTTGATCAGAAAATCTGGGATACAACTGAGTTAACTGATGTTACAGTATAGGTTCTCCTATGTTCTGAGTCTTCACTGACCTTGAAAGGCTACAGCCAAAATGTTGACTATCCTTGAAGCCTTTCTTTTCTCTAATATTTGGTCTGCAAACTTAGATTGTTAACCATCCAGAAGAGAAGCTTATTGTTGCCCTACAATATATACAAGTGGGTTTAACCTCACTATCAGTCTGGATAGCAAACATCTTAGGTATAAGATGGAACATGTATTTTCCATCAAGTATTGATATGTTAAATTTTAAGTCTCTACAGAATATACCATTAAATTCTAAGAAAATTTAATTTAGAAATTGAAAGTGTGAACTGGCTTTGTAAGAGTTCCCTATTTCTATTTGATCCATCACTATTTGTACCTAATTAGGTTCAAGTTTCTTTGAGGTAGATCAGCCCAACCCCAGGCCCCGCCAGGGTGTGGGAGAGCTTCTGCATTCTACTGTGCCTGCCAGACCAAGCCCAGGCCCACTGCTTGAATGAGACCTTTCTCCATGTACTCGGACCTCCCCCACCCTTCCAGAGCCAGCCCAAGCCAGCTCTGCTAGTGAGAATTTCTGCCATGCCCTCCAGACCAGCCTAAGTCCAGGTTGAGAGAGCATGTGGAAGAGCTTCTGTGGTCTCCTGTTCCCCATCAAACTCCTCCAGTCCCAGCCCAGGCCTGGCATACAGTTCTAGGGTGAAATTCTGCAGCTGAAGTCACTGCAGTGAGAGTAGGGTAAAAACCATGCAGCTAATCATAGGAGCAGAACATCTTGCCAGAGGGGCACAGCAGGTTCACCTCCAAGAGCAAAAGCAAGCTGAGCATAGTAGCAGACTCAAGCCAGGCACAACTAGATGAACAAGAACTTAGAATATTGGCATCTGAATATTAATAGGTGCTAAGGTTGCAAATGCACTAAGGCTCTACACCAAAGGTCAGTGGACAGTACTACAAAAAGTGACAAAGAGAAGGAGCAAAATGCAATCTCAGGTCCTGAGCTCACACAGAACAAGTACAGAGGACACTAGCACAGATGAAATGTCTGAATTAATAGTGTCTGAAGTAAAGAAACAACAGCAGAAGGTATAGAGGAAGTCAGATCAGAATTAATCTCTGAAATGAAAAATCTATGAATTAGTAATGTATGAAGTACAGACACAAACAGCAGAAAGGTATAGAGGAAATAAGATCAGAATTAATCTCTGAAATGAAAAAAGGAATCTCTGAATTAAGAGTGTCTGAAATAAAGAATCAAATACAGAAATATTTAGAGGAAAGCAGATAAATACACTCTGAAATAAAAGAATTAATAACTGTTACTCTAGAAAACACTGATTAAAAACTAGAGGACATTAGAAAAGTGACAGATTCCTTGAATGAGCAATGCAGTAAAAAAAAGATCCTATGAAGCAAGGACAATGAAATATAGAGGAACTTAAAATTTCAATCACAAGCTTGAAAAATCAGTTGAGTGAAAATGAAGATAGAGTTTCAATCTTGAAGATGCTGTAGCAGCTAATGAAAAGGTAACAAAAGATCTGTTAAAAACAACTAGGATGCAGGAAAAAGTAATTCATCGCCTGCAAGATGAGGCAAAGATAAATAACATGAGACCGATAGGCTTCATCAGTGAGAAAGAAGAAGGCAAAACAAATGATATAAAAAGAATATGGGCAAACGTAACAGCAGAAAACATCCCAAATACAAGGAAACAATCTGATATTCAGGAAGTATACAGAACTCCAAAGAACTTCAACCCAATTAAAAATACACCGAGACACATCAACATCTCAGAAATCCAATGTAAGAACAATATACTGAAAGTGGCTAGATAAGGAAAAAAAAAAAGATCACATTCAAAGGAACACCCATCAGAATAATGACCAACTTCTCTTCACAAACCACAAAGGCAAGAAAAGCATGGAACAGAGCGCTTCAAGTTCTCTAGAAAAACAAATTCCAACACAGAATGTTATCCTCTGCAAAACTCTCTTTCAAGTTTGATGGAGAAGTGAAATACTTCTATGACAAAGAACAACTAAAGAATTCCATAATGAGAAAGGCAACCATACACAAACTACTAAAAGATGTTCTAGGGAGGGACCAAAATGATCAGAACTCCATGAACAAGAAAAGAAAGAACCCACTAACTAGGACAAACAGTTAAACACAGGACAAAAAGGAGTAAACAACATCAAGTAAATAACATGTCAAGTGTAAATCAATATATCTTAATTATAACCATCAATGTAAATGGACTCAGTTCACCCATTAAAAAAAATAGACTGGCACAGTGGATTAGGAAACAAAATCTCACAATATGCTGCTGTATAGAAGAAAAACACTTAACTCATAAAGAAATTCATAGGCTGAAAGTCAAAGGATGGAAAATAATACTATATACGCCAGCACTTCAGAAAAAAGCACCTTGATGCCATAACGTGAAACAAATCAGACATACAAGCTTAAATAGTACATGATTTCTCTTACGTAATAGTCCAAATATATAAATAAAGTGAAAATATAAGATAAACTAAAGAAAATAGTTTGATGCATCTTTGGCACATGGTAGGGAAAGAGATGGAGGAAGACTTCGAGGGAAAGGTTTAAAAAGGAGGGATTGTAAAGTGCTGTGTGCATACATCATGCCCCTGGGAGGAGTTTGATTACCCTGTAAGATACAGATAAGTAGAATGGTTATAGATAGATAGATAGATAGATAGATAGATAAAAAGAGAGATGATAGATATGCATGCAGGGTCTAACAGATGCAGGGAGAGGGCAGGAGAAGAGGGAAGGGGTTAAAACAAGGAGTGGAGAAATGTCATAAACATATACCAGTTCCCCACAATGAATGTAGTTTTGTGTACTACAAATACCAATGAATATTTTTAAAGTAATTAAATGCAAGTTAAGTCTAGCCTGAGCAACTTAGCAAGACTTAATTTCTTAAAAAAGAAAACAAAATGACTTTATCCTTTCTTATAAGGTGGAGTGTCTTTCAGTTGCTCTAAATGGTTGAGTTACCACAAATTTCATGTTTTGGAACTCTAATTTCCAAAGTGGTGGCATTTGGAAGTGGGGCTTCAGGCAGTAGACTTTAACGAGATCATGAGGGACCATATATGGGATTAGTGTCTTCATAAGAAGAAAAAGACCCCAGAGCGAGCTCTCTCTACTTTCTGAGCAGGAAAGTGGTCATTTTGCTGAATTCACACACGTACGATATTTAAATGACAATGGAATACCCTTCTCTGACAAAAGTGAACAAAAAAGGGGATACAAATGAAAGACCATTTTGTGTCTGTATATTAAAATAGTTAGGATAGATATACCCCAACTTTCTTTTAATTCAATGAATAGAAAGTTTTGTTCCAACAGTGTTTGTGGACAGGATATCATGTCTGCATCCTGAACTATGAATAACCACTAAGACAACCGTATGCAATGTATTAATTACTGAAACTGTCCTGCTAATCAGTTTTGAAACTGTCTCATTGCTATTTGTTTCTCATTAAAATTATTAAAAGAAATAAAGTGGCCATATGTGAGCAGAGAGCTGAGCCCTCAGCGAAGGACAAACCCACTAGCAATTTGACCTTAGACTCCTATGAGGGAAGACACAGGAATGTCTCTTCTCGAGGCTATGCAGTCTATCTATGCCATCCATTTTATTTGTGTAGCCCAAGCTGTCCAATATAATCCCTGGCTCTTCCCCACTCATACATTTGATTTGATTTTCTCTCTTTAATAGAAGCTTTTTGACTTTCTTCTACTGCTTCATCTATTAACTGTTTTCTTCCTCTGTCCTTCCACATCATTTAGCACTTAGTGTTATGTGGTACTGTAGCTAGTTTGTTCCATTATATGATAAGACCCTCCTTGGAAGCAAGGTGAACACCTTGCTATGGATGGGGAATATTAAAAGGCATCCTCATTGTTCACAGGAAGAACAGCTCAGAGCCACACAAATGTGGGAGGAATAACTATCTATTTGCATAGATTCTTAGGTTATAGTTCAATGATCAAAATAAGAGCAACTCACAAACACTCAAGAGACCGGTTTAACATGGAAAAGTATCAAACAGAGATCTTATTCCTAAATAGAAAAGTAATTAATTTTCTACCCTAGATGTATGAATTTGATGATTTCAAGCCAGTGGTTCATTTCCTATCTTAAGGCTCTTTAATATGACCAGAGTTCTTTATTATGAGAGGAATGAAATAATACATGTAAATATATCTTGTGAGGTACAAAGACACATACAATTGTGTGTTGTTTTTATGAATTTGCATTTTAAGTCTCTTTCCTCATCAAATTCATAATATTTTCTTTCACTTCTATTCTATTGTTCATAAGAGATGTGTGAAAAGTTTTCAAGCAGAACAGAAATGATGCCTATCAAGGCTAAAGATACCATGATAAATATCACTAAAAACATCTTCAAAGAGTCAATGCGTCCCACAAAGCTGTTGTTGTTAAGAAAATACAAATAATCTACTATTCATTTTTATTTCTGGACTTGTTTCTGTATTTCAGATGCTATGACTTCAAAAAGTTCCTTTTTGATTTTAGAACTTATTTCTGCATTGAGTTCCTCATGATCTTTCTGCTGTTGTTTCTTTGCTTCAGATGCTGTTAATTCATATGTATCATCTGGAATAGTGCTCTCTGCACTTGTTCTGGATGAGCAGTTTTTCCACCCAATGTTTCTGGAATTCATTCTTTATTTCAGATACTATGTATTCAGATATTTCTTTTTTAATTTGGGGAATTACTTCTCATTTTATTTCCTCTATAGCTTTCTGCTGTTGTTCCTTTGCTGCTGTATCTATTAATTCATTCCTTGCAGCTGAGCTAGTGTCCTCTGCCCTTCCTGCTGGACTTGAGGTCTGGGATTGCATTTTTCCCCTTCTCTTAGTCATTTTGTGTAGCACTGACCTTCGACCTTTGGTGTAGAGCTTTGGTGCAGCTATAGCCTTAGCTTGTTATGAGATTCGGGTACCAGTCTATTAAGTTTGAGATTTTCCAGGTATGCTTATCCTGGATCTAGCTGTTGTGTTCAGTTCCTTTTTTGCTGTAGCTCCTTTGGTTCCCCTCTGTTGGTTCCCTGGTCAGGTGAGCATGAACCAAACTGGGATGTAGAGCAAGTAATGAACCTTCCCCGTCTTAGCTGGCTTTGGGGCGAGGATCCGGAAACTTACCGGGGTCAGCCCTCCTGTGTCAGGCAGGTCGTTCCCCAGGTGGGCGGGCCTGGGCTTTGGTGGGTCTTCTGGGCTCCCAAAAGGATAGTGGATGATCTTATTCACTGAGTAGGCTGTACTGGGTCAGCCAGCCTGTGCTGGGTCTGGGTCTACAGGCCGTAACCCGAGAAGGCTAGGAAAGGTCCCTCCAGTGCAATGGGCCTGGAGCCCTCACTCACAGGCCAGGCTATGCTGGGTTTCAGTCCGTGACATGGGACCGAGGATTGCTGAGAAATGTCCCTCTGGCATGGCAGGTTTGGAATTCTCACTCCAGGCTGACCTGCACTGGGTCTTGGGCTGTGGGGTGAAACCGGTAATCACCTGGAAATGTTTCTCTGGCACAGTGTGCCTGGAGCTCTCACCAGCCCACGGGGGTGGGAGGGCAGGGAATCCTTGGGAAATGTCTCTCGGGCACGGCAGGCCTGGAGTTCTACACTCACTGAACTTTGATGCCCAGGGACTCGGGGAAATTCCCACTCGTTCAGCGGGCTTTAGGGCAGGGGATCCGGGGAGGTGCTGGTGAGTGGGTCCTGAGGTTTCAGGCCGTTCACTGCCTTGGAGGGCTTGGAGGCAGGGATCCGGGTAGCGAACGTGGGAAGAAGTCAATGGCTCTCCCTCAGACTCACCACACTCTCACTGATCTGGGAAGCCTGGTGAGTTGTGCAAATTCCCACTCACTGGGAGAGGTTGGGGCAGGATCCAGGAGGCCACTGGAGTCAGCTGCTGTCCCAGGCCGGTCTGTGGCTGGGCGGCATGGGCAGGATCAAGTAGGCTGCTAGCGTGGGTCTCACTGTCTTGGGAGGTCTCTGGGGCTGGGCAGGATTGAGGAGGATGGCGGGGTCGGCCGTGCTGTCTCAGGCCGGTCTCTGGGGCTGGGTGGGTGCTGGCAGGATCGAGGAGGACTATTCTTCATTTAAAAAAAAAAGCTGGTTAAAAACTTTATGTTTTTAAATGGCTCGCAGAAAATATGTGAGAGAAATAAAAACAATGAGACTTGCAGTAGAATTATGAGTTAAGATAACAATATTGTACTTGATTCTATTCCTAAGAAGTGCAGTTCTGACAAGAAAGGTGTGTCAGACTGATAGTTATTGAATAAAAATATTTTTCAATAAGGTACCACAACATAGGTCCAGATTTTATTAATAAGCAGTAATTTGAATACTTGATTGTTTAAACATAGTTTTAAGTTTATATTTGCAGCTCCTTTGTGATCAAGCAAATGGTCTGGCACACACCAAGTATTTATTTAATATGTTTGAGTTAAATAAACCAAACACATGCAGGCTACTACAATGTGACTGTCATCCCTTGGGCAATTTGTAACAATAATGGAAAGCTAACACCCCCCATATATTAGTCCTGATTTATTTAGAAAATAAATAGGAAAATAACACAGATGTATAAAGTGGAAAAGGAATACGTAAGGAAACTCCTACCAGAGATATGAAAAAAGACATCTCTTCACTGGAAAGGATGAGTAGAGAGAGGGTGGTGGAATTGGAGGCTCAAAGCAGATAGCCCAAGGTAGGGTGCTGCTTCCAAGGTCTCTGAGGACCCCAAGCTTCAACCCCAATGGAGAAACCAAAACAAAAGGAACTCTGATGGAATGTCACATGCAGAAAGAAAACAGGAGAGCAGGCTGTGCACTGTCCAGATGATATTAATATAACCCAGGCTCCATGAACAGCAGAGTCAGGGGAGATTTCCAAACTACGAACTTGCCATGATGGCCCATCATTTCTCTGCAAAGAGAAGGGAAAATGCTGGCTCACTGCCAGGGAGACCCTCCATGGTAAGGCAGAGACCATAAGGCTCAAAAGCTCAGGACAGAGAGTTCACTCTTGAAATTGCCTTGTCCTGTTAGCAATACCTTGTCAGATCTCTAAAACTAGAGTCAAGTTGGTCCTAAAAACCTTGCAAATGTCCCCAAGAATGATAAACATAGTATTTTATGCATGAGGAGGTGAGGAATGACATCTTTTATGACTGTGCACCTGTCAGTTACCAACTATAGTACTCATTAGAATCAGAGGTACCATCTCTCCATCATCTGGCTCCTGCATTGTTAGGAACTTGTGAAGACTAGGAAGACAGAGTGCAGATTTCTGATGCTACCACTACTGTTTCCAGGAGGCTGAGAGAACATTCACATGCTCTATGCTTAGAGTCACCATTGTGGGTACTCAGAAGGGACAGAGAAAGGGAGCCATTCTGACTGGGCTTTTAGCCTCAAGTTAAGCTTAAATGAGACCAACAGAGATTATGTTACTTTCAATTTGGCAAGTTTACACTAGCTGGAAGTCTGCCGAGAAAGATGACTTCAGTGATACAGGATGAAGGAAGTTAAAACTTTTTGCACATCAGAGATTTAATAAATAAATTTCAAGCCAGAGGCCTTCTTTGAAAGGTCAGTTCTGTCCATGCTCTCAAAAATGTTCTGACCGTGTTCTTTGCCAAAGCACTTGAACTTGATCACACAGATTTCCCTCCAGGCCTTCTGGGACTAGCTTAACCTAAGCAGCTTTAGTTTTTTTGACCTTGCTGCTCCCCACTTTGGTGCTAGAACTCTTGGTAACCCTTGACTGGAGTTCAATAACATCTCCACTGGTGCTTCAAGTTAGAACCCAGTCTTATTTTTCAACCTTACAAGAATCTATCTCCCTTGAGTACCATCCCTCAGATTCAACGTGCACCAGGAACAAACACTGCATTCACATTCTAAGATCTTCACTTGTGTGTGTGTGTGTGTGTGTGTGTGCGTGTGTTTAGGTTACGTGCTCCTGTAAACTAGCCCAGATGGAAAAGAAAGTTTCTTTGTAAGTCGGATGCACATACACACACCATGTTATCCATAGACATCACTATAAGTTCACACTAAGCATTAAAAGTGGGACTGTTGGGGCTGGGGAGATGGCTCAGTAGAGTGAGCGCTTGTGTGGCAAGTGCATGGTCCTGAGTTCAATCACCAGTTCCACCAAAATAAAAAAAAGTGGGCCTATTTTAACATGTGCTTTTATAATTATTGAAGACATTAAATCTAAATCAAGGTATTTTAAGAGCTCAATTTTTGGATAGTTTGATTATTATTACTATTGATAAATGTGGACTATGCAGATACATAGGTATGACTACATACAATTCTTGCTTTTGAATAAAATTATTGCCTGTCGAGTTATGTGGCAGCCATGAGAAGTTTAAGTAATTAGTGGCAATGTTTTCTTTGGTTCTGTTTTAATAGGATAAAATCCTGAGACTAATTCTATCCTTGTGTACGAATGATATCACTTCCTGAAAACATGTGATCATAAGAGCTTTGTTATTTTAGTGTGATAAAGTGAGAAATGTCTGTGAAAGAAACTACCTCCAGAAACATGCTGGATTTATATCTCAGGAATGTGTGTGAGGGGAAGGCCTGAGGTGGAGGAGCAGATTTGTCAAATCTTCTAAACCCAGCAAAATCCAGCCAGCAGCTACTTCGCAAATAGATCCGAAGACATTTACCTGGATACATCTGTCTCCTTACCTTTCACCAGCTTTAGATAAAAATGGCAATGCGCTCACATTAGTAGTATCACATGTGTTGATCCTTGGACCTATTTCCTGTGCAACTGGGGTACATTCCTTGCCTACCCCATGTCTTCAAAAGTTTTACCCATTTTATCTTGCAGCAGAAAACATGTTTGTTTTTTTAATACTTAGCCCTTTGATCGATTTTGATGTGAGTTTAGTATGTGCTGAGAGATTTG
This sequence comes from Ctenomys sociabilis, assembly GCA_004027165.1. Classification (NCBI taxonomy): domain Eukaryota; kingdom Metazoa; phylum Chordata; class Mammalia; order Rodentia; family Ctenomyidae; genus Ctenomys; species Ctenomys sociabilis. The sequence continues at coordinate 17,659 of PVKA01035377.1, forward strand.
AGTCTCAATTCACTGTTCTGCATGTGGTTAGCCAATTACAGCAGCATTTGCTAAATAAGCTTTCTTTACTCCAAGTGTATGTTGGTCCCTTTGTTAAAAATCAGAAGGCTGACTATGCCTGTGCTTTTCCTGTAACCTCTAGTCTGTTCCATTGGTCCACTTGTCTCTTTTTGTGGCAGTGCTATATCATGTTTATTACTCTAGTTTTGTACTATAAATTGAAATCTGGGATTGTGATCACTGCTGCCTTGCCTTTGTTGACCAGGATCGCTTTTACTATTCTAGGCCTCTTCTAGTTGTGCATGAAATTTCAAATTGCTTTTCTAGTTCTTTGATGAATGTTGCTTATGATTTCATTTATATTACATTAAATATATTTATTCAGATTGCATTAAATATGTGTTTTGGTAAGAGGACCATTTAGGTAAGATGATCATTTTATTTTGACTATAATGGTTCTGCTTGTCTAGGAAAAGGAATTACCTTTCCAATTTCTTTTTTTTTTATTAATTTCATTGAGAAACAAATAGCAATGAGACAGTTTCAAAACTGATTAGTAGGACAGTTTCAATAATTAATAAATTGCATATTGTTTTTATAGTGGTTATTCATAGTATAAGATGCAGATATCATATCCTGTCCAAACACTATTAGTACAAATCTTTCTTCTCACTGAATTAAGAGGAAGTAGCTGTATATCTACACTATTTTGTATACACAGATACAAAATGGTCCTTTATTTATATCCCCTTTTTTGTTTAGTTTTGTCACAGATGGGTATTCTATTGCCATTCAAATATTGTAGGTGTATGAATTCAGCAAAATAATTCAACATAGTCCAGTAGTCCCTAACAGTAGTGGGTTATCCACAGAAATGGAAATATCAGAAGTTGTTGACTTGAACCTTTTACAGATCAGCATACTAATATGGCTTGACTTTTTAAACCTCATTTTTATACTTTTCTGCTGGATGATTAAGACCAAGATAAATCAAGACCTACATAACAAGAAATGTAACTTATGTATCCGACAACGTCAGTCAAATCCCCTCAGGATTTACCCTGAAACCTGTACCACAGTTTGTTAATCCTTTGTCAGTGTCAATCATGAGCCATGGCCATTGCTTGACCAAGTTGCTCTCTGTGAAAGCCTGAGAGAATATTTTCTCTCCATGTGACTCTCTTTAGGCACATGCTATATCATTGATCACATTCCTCTGCAGCCTCATAATCTCCTTGATCAGAAAATTTGGGACATCACTGAGTTATAGGATGTTACAGTACAGGTTCTCTTATGTCTTGAGTCCTCCCTTGAAAGACTATGGCCAAAATGTTGGCTGACCTTGCAGCCCTCATTTTTCTCTAACTTTTGCTCTGTAAACTTAAGTTGTTGACCCTCCAGAAGAAAATCTCAATGATATTATTATCCTATAAAATAGGCACTTGAGCTGAACCTCACTATCTTTCTGAATATCAAACATCTTAGACATAATATGACACAGGTATTTTCCATCAAGTATTGATATGTTAAACTTTAAATCCCTACAGAATGTGAACAAAAAGATAAAAAATGTTTTGAATAATAGGAATATGCAATTATTTATTTTTACACAGAAATTTAGAAGTCAAACCATACACAGTACTGTAGCAGGACAGCATGATTTTTTTTCTCTTGTTTTCATTTATTACACATTTATTTCATTTCATTCTCATTTTTTAAACAAACATTTACTTGATAAACATTATAGCAATAATTGATATGACATGACAAGCAGTATGTCTTTAGAAGACCAGAATGACAGGCATTCTAAGCAGGACTCTAGTATTACACATTGCCATCTTCAGAGCTGATGTGATCTTTAATCTCCTTTTTCAGAACATTGTAGTTCTCTGTACAGGTCTTTCATTTTATTACTGAGGTTAGTGCTTAATTCATTATACATATTTATGGGGCTGGTGAGATGGCTCAGTGGAACAAGTGCTTCCCTGACAAGCTCAAGGCCTGAGTTCAATCCCAGTTCTGCAAAAAAACCCAAAATGTTTCTATGCCACTGAGAACAATATTATTTTCTTATCTTTATTTCTCAATGAGTTCACTATTGTTTTAACATGAAAGTTACTGATTTTTGAGTTTTGACTTTGTATCATGCTACATTGCTGAATTTGGTTGTTAATTCCAGTAGCTTATCTGTAGAAACTTTTGGATTGTGTACAGAATTGTGTGCAAATAATGACCATTTGACTTACTTTCCTATACATATCTTTTTAATTTCTTTCTCTTTCCTGAGGACTATATTGACTAATAAGTGACAGCAAACATACACATTTTGTTCCTGTGTATTGCTGGAAAGTTTTAAGCTTGTCTCTATTTCTATGGTGTTAACCAGTAGTTAGATATAAGCTGCTCTTATTATGTTGACATCAGTTCCTTCTATATCTGTTTCTTCAGACTTTCTTAAAGTCATGAGTGGATATTGCAATTTGTAAAAGTTTTTCTCTACATCTATTGAGATGTTCATGTATTTTTGTCCTTGGTTCTGTCTATGCAACATATTACATTTTTTTATTTGTGTATGTTGACCCGCTCTGGCATCCCTGGGATGGAGTTTGCCTGCTTATGAGTTATAATCTTTCCAGTGATTTGTTGCATATTTCTTGCCAATATCTTGGTGAGAACTTTTAAAGAGAATAAAGTAGTGAAAATAAAAAAAATTAGTAACAATATAGAATTTCACTGAACAAAATGATAGGCATTCAACAATAGCTGTTATATCTCATAATGTAGTCTTCAGATTAGTTGCTCAGACTACCAAACATAATCATATGAAATTGGTCAGAAAATTTAATCATTAACTGCTCCTTTCAACAGACCCACAGAAATCAGCAATACAATTATCTAAGCTACCCTGTGTATATACATACGTATTTTTCCCTTCCTTTCCTGTTTTCTCCTTTCCCTCATGCCAGTTGTTCCTTTCCTTTAAAATGTTTCTTTCTGGTGTGAGTGAGACTGCCCAGGGAAGCCGATCCTAAAGCAACTCAGCGCCCAGGCCCAGCATGGTACACTTCAGGAGAACTCCCTGCAAAGAGACTACCCAGCTGATTCAGGAGCAGAACATCTTGCCAGAGTGACACAAAGGGTTCACCTGTAAGGCTGCAGCAGGAAGAAGAGGAGCACAGCAGCCAGACCCAAGCCACACCCACCTGGAGGAATCCGAACTTCATAGATCCTGACCTGCTGCCAAGGCAGTAACTCTAAGTTCTACAGCAAAGGTCAAAAGTCAGTGCTATACAAAATGACAAAGAAAAGGAACAAAGGCAGTCTCAGGCCCCAAGTCCACCCAATACAAATGCAGAAGACACTAGCATAGAGGAAAATGAAAATCACATGCCTGAAATCTCTGAAATAATAGACTTGTAAGTAAAGAAACAACTATAGGAAGGTATAGAAGAAATTAGATCAAAAATATTTTCTGAAGTAAAAAAAGCAGTGATAACTATAATTAAAGAAGTACTAAGTGCTTCTAAAGAATACGCTGGTACAAAAATAGAGCAGAATATAAAAATGATGGAACCCCTGAATAAGCAATATAGGAAAGAAATAGAATGTATGAAACAGATTCAAAATGATATACAGGAAATTAAAACCTCAATCACAAGCTGGCAGATCTGTTTCAGTGAAAGTGAAAATAGACTCTGACCTTAAAGAAACCATTGCAGCCAGTGAAAAAGTAAAGACCTCTTAAAAAACAAGTAAGATGCATTAAAAAATAATTTAACACCTGAAAGATGATGCAAAAATGAACAATGTGAGACTAATAGGCATCAATGAGAAGGAAGGAGTCAATACAAATCATATAAAAAGAATCTGGGCAGAAATAATAGCAGAAAACTTCCCAAGTATGGGGCAACAATCTGACATTCAGGTAACCAAACCATATAGAACTCCAAATAACATCAAACCAATTAAAACCACTCCCAGCCAAATAATAATTAAGATCCCAGAAATTCAGCACAGGAACAGTATACTAAAAGCCTTTAAAGAAAAGAGACAGATCACATTTAAAGGAAAACCCATCAGAATAATGACAGATTTCTCTTTACAAATCATCAAGACAAGAAGAGCATGGAGCAAAGTACTTCAAGTCCTGCAAGAAAACAAATTCCATCCCAGACTGATAAACCCTGCAAAACTCTCTTTCAAGTATAATGGAGAAGTAAAATACTTCCATGACAAAGAATAACTAAAGAATTTCATGACAAAGCCAAACTTACACAGACTACTAAATCATGTTCTACACAGGGAGCAAAATTAACATAATCCCTTGAATGAGAATGGAAAGAACCCACCAAATAGGGCAAACAACTAAACACAGGAGAATAAGAGGTATACAATAGTAGTCTTTCAGTTATTCTTTTGTGTACAGCAGCAAAATATTTCCATCAGCACACTCTACAAATGGACTTCTCTTGCACCCTATGAGTCAAGATTCCATATGGGACTACAGGGTGGAAATAGCTGTAGCTCAGTCCCACAAGTGACACTTGGCCACCAGTAAGTGTCATGGTCATTATCCATGTCCACAACACACTAGAACTTTGTGCAATATCCTATCCCCAAACTGTCAGAAGTGATGATCATTTATTTGTCATTCCAGTATTTATCTTATGTTTTATTCTTAGTACTTCTTTACTATCATGAAAACTTTTTCTTAGTTCAATTGTTTTGAAGCATTTCATTTTAAATTATTTAGTATTTAATTTTCTGAATATTGCTTAATCTTAATTTTTGTTTTAAGATTTATACTGTATCTTTGAATTACAATTTATCTAAAAGACATTGCACAATATCTTCTCTTACTATTAGATACTTTAAAAAGTATATTTCCATTTTTTGTTGACTTTATGTTACTTCTTCCCTGTCTTTTATACACACATATACACACATATATATGAAAAACAAATATATTGGTATTGTTTCATAGAAACCTTCAATGACCTT
>PVKA01035378.1:0-14902 GCA_004027165.1 Ctenomys sociabilis
TGTGCCACCGCACCCAGTCTCAGTAGCCATGTCAGCATGACACGGGGGCAAGGCTGGCATGGCAGGCCATGGGATCAAATCCCAGCTGCTGTGTCTACTAAGCAGGTGCTTTAATCTGCTCAGCTATTTGGCCAGCCCTTGTGTTTCATTTGTGTGTGTGTGTGCGTGTGTGTGTGTGTGTGTGTGTGTGTGTGTGTGTGTGTAGAATGGGCAACTATTCTAGCACTATTTGTTCAAAAATTATCCTTCCTCTGATGAACTGTTTTTGCAACTTTGTTAAAAAATAAGTTGGACATATTTAGGTTAACCTATGCTAAGATTATTATTCTATTCCTTTGGTATGTGACACCAACTAGAAATATGACACTGCCTTAGCCTCTGTAACTATACAATAAGTCACAACCATAGGTAGAGAGATTATTTCCACTATATTCTTTTCCATAATTGATTTAGCTATTATAGTTCTTTTGGTTTTCCAGGGCCATATACTGGTATATATATATATATATATATATATATATATATATATATATATATTTTTTTTTCCCAAATGTATTTGCAAGTATACTTCTATACATCTATCTATATATCTTCGGGAGATTTGGATATGAAATACATTAAATGTATACATAAGCTTAGTAGAATTGAGATCTCTACTATATGTTGTCTTCCAATTCATGAACAAGCATGTCTCTGCATCTATTTAGTTTTTTATTCTTTAGATTAGCATTTTATAATTTCCAGTATACAAATTCTAATTATTTTTCTTAGATTTGTATCCAAATATTACATTTTCTTTAGAGTGATTGAAAGTTCTGTTGTGTTTTAAATTTACATTTTTACATACAGTACTTTCTCCCATTTCCTAGAAATGTGAATTTGTCATGTTCGTCTTGTATTATAAAAATTGCTCTTTGTGGGCTTTTAGATTTTATAGGCATTTAAAAATATTCTTTGATATATTCTACGTAGACAAGTGTGTAGTCCTCAATAAAGACATTTTCTGTCTTCATTCTGAATCTTTATGACTTTATTTTACTTTCTCTGCTTGCAATGGCTAGAACTTCCAAGTCTATGCTGACTAAGCATGGTGAAAGTGGATTGTTCTTACTTCATTGCTGATCTTTGAGGAAAAGCAATCATTTATTGTTGTGCACGATAGTACCAGTGGTTTTATTTTTGTAAACGTAATTAAACAAATTAAAGAAAGCCCATTTAGTATCAGTGTACTAAGAATTTTCTAAATCATGAATGTATGTTGTATTTATCAAACACCTTTTATGAGTAGATGGATCTAATTACATAATTTTCTTCTTTAGTTTATTATTGTGGTGGATTATATAGAGTGATCTTCAAATACTGTAGCAGTCTTGCATGGCTGAAATAATCCTTTCTTGTTTGGGGGTGTGAGGTCTTTTTGCTAATATTTTGTTGAATATTTTTGCATCAGTGTTCACAAGAGACATTGTTCTGTAGTTTTCTTATGCTAACTGGTACATAGAATATAAAAATTTTATAACTTATGGGATGTGTGATGGTTAGATACATGCATACATTGTGTGATGCGTAAATCAGGTTAGACATACATATATCCTTAAACATTTACTTTTTCTTTGTGGTGAGAATATTCAAAATACTTTCTCTAAGTATTTAAGATATGCAGTGCTAATGTGACTGTCATCTGTAGTCACCCCAAAACTTACTGCTTCCATCTCAGTACCCATTCAACAACCTCTTCCTTATTCCACCCTCACCTCCTACTCTTCCAGCATCTGGTAACCACTGGCTTAAATTTTTATGGAATCAACTTTCATTCATTCTCTACATATGAATGATATCATATGATACTTGTATGTGCCTGGCGTATTTTACTTTCACCCAATGACCTTCAGTTCCAGTCATGTGGTTGCAAACAAAAGTTTCCTTTTCTTTTTGTTTTTTCACTGTTAAAAGATTTATTTGCCATAAGACAAATAAAAGTTAAAGAACATTTTTGTGACTCAAACTGGTTTGATAGTCGCAGAGCAAATGGAAATTCCTGCAACATGAAGAGTTGTTTTTAAGAGCATTTTCCAAACACGCCTGAGCCCTTGCAGTACTCCTGTCCTCCATACCTGATGTGACACTTTTTTTCCCCTTAACTGTGCAAAACTTTTGTTATATTCCATTACAAAAATATCTCTCTTAAGACTAAAGTAGCCTATTTGGTGGCTGTGGGTTTTTTTTTCATAATACCTTGTTTCAATAATCATTTTAAAATGGAAAACATGACAAGTTCTATGTCTTTTCATTAAAAAACATCTTAATTTTTTTAAAGAAGCTATTTACATATTGCTGTAGCACCTACATAAGATATTTTAATGAGCAGCAAACAGAATAGAAAAAAATGGTTGAAATGAGTTACTTAAAAATATTTACAGAATAGATGCAGTGTAAAATAATGAAACCAAAAGTATTTCAGCACTGTAAGCCAGTACATTGGTGTTGAAAGCCATTAAAAGATTTGATCAGCTGATATTAATAAGATATACCCTTATCAGTCCCTAAATCTCCTACATTCTTGTTTTGCTGAATTATTTTAGCTATGAGTTGGTGATCTCTGTTCTTTAGCTTTACTTCACATTCATGGTTTCTAAGTTCATTTGGTTTGCATCCTTTTTTTTTAATGTATTTAGTACAGGATCTACCAGGTCTCACTACACAGATTGGACTCATAGTGATCCTCCTTTTTTCAGTGTCCCAAGAGCTGGGATTACGGGTGCTCACCACCATACCCAGTCTCAGTGCTGTCTCAACACATGGGGGGTGTTGCAGGGGTGGCACAGCACACAAGAGATCAAACCCCAGTCCTTGTGCCTGCCTAAGCAGGCGCTTTAGTCAGCTGAGCCATTTGGCCAGCCCTTAAGTTCATTTGGTATTGGTTCATTTCACCATTTCTTTTTTTCCATCTTTTTAAAAGTTTATTATTATTATTATTATTATTATTATTATTATTATTGTCATTATCATTATGATTTGGTGGCACCAGGGATCAAATTCAGGACCTAAAGCTTACCAGGCAAGCACTTGATGGTTCAGTAGAATAAGTGCTTGCCTGAGTTCAGTCCCCAGTTCTGAAAAAAAAAAAAAGAAGAACAGCATGAGCTATCTCCCTGGCCCAATTTCACCATATCTTCTTTATGGATTACAAGCCCAACTATCACCAGGCTGAGCACTTTGAAAAAACAGATGGCCTATAAAGCACCCCAGACAGCCTGTCTCCTCCCTTAGAAAATTCAGAGCCAAGGATCCTGGAACTCTTTATTGGAATGAACACCTTCCCCCCAAAAAAATCTACCCAAAACTTGACCAAACACCAAATTACATAATATCTCAAGTTTGGAGGCAAACTACTAACTGTAATAATTACAATGAGGGGCTGGGGAGATAGCTTAGTAGAAGAAGTGCTTGCCTGGCAAGCCCAAGGGCCGGAGTTCAATCCCCAGTTCTGAAAAAAAATTAAAATGAGAAAAGAAGCCAGTGCAAACCTCTGAACAATTTACCTGAGGTACTACATGCTAATCACACTAAGGTATGCTGATAATGCCTGTTAAGAACTTTTCTTTTCTGTTTTTTCCCATAATTTTATTGAAGAACAAATAGCAATGAGACAGTTTCAAATCAAATTAGTAGAACAGATTCAATAATAAATACATTGCATATTGTTTTTGTAGTGGTTTTTTGTTGTACAAGGTGCAGACATATTCTATTTACAAACACTGTTAGAGCAGATGCCTCTGTTCAGTGAATTAAGAGAATGTAGCTGTATACCTATCTTTTTTTAAAGCTGAACCTTTCATAGCATTTCTTTTGTAATTGTTACATAAGATTTTTGCAGTTATTAAAAAATAAAAAACTACATATTTGTACATAATGTCTCTTATTATAGTTTTAAGATTGTCTTTAGGAAAATGGCAAGCCATGGCAGCTGAAACTGCTTTCCTGGTGAGGGAGAAATTCTTTACTGCTGAGCCTTCCCCAGCACAGAGCAGCACCAGCCAGTAAGGTGTGCTAAGCCTCCTGACCAAGGTCTGCTGCAGAGCAACAGAGCCTCAGGAAGCACGCAAGCAGGGCCGCCTTCCAGAAAACACGTCCACCTATGATATCCCTCAGGAAACGGGACATTTCAAAATGACCAGAGGTTGCCTACCTAGGTGGCACCTGGGTCAGGCAGGCAATTAGCTTACTCAAGGAATGACCTATATGCCTTGTTTTGGAGATGGGGCCTCACTATGCAGTTCTGTAAAACTTACTACATAGCCCAGGCTGGCCTTGAACACACAGCAATCCTGCTCCCTCAGCCTCCTGAGTGTAGGTATCAAAGGCTTGTGTCAACATGCCTGGCCTCTATGACTTACTTTCACTGATAAAAAGCAAATTTCATTCAAGGTAGACATAGAGTGAATGGTAGAAATTCAATAAAATAGGTAAGAATGAGCTTAGTTCCCCACAGAATTAAAAAAATATATATCTCTGGGACTTCACTGCAGTTAGGATTTCTTCCATTCATGGGTATGTGTCCTGCCCATGAAGCTTCTTTGGTGTTTGTGGGCATTGAGGAGAATCTCAGGAAGGTGATGCGTTAGGACAGAGCAGCACAAATGAAATGAGTTTTAAATTAGTCTTTCCCATCAGAAAACTAACCCCTCCCAAAGACAGTTCAATTCCTTATTCTAAAAACCAAAGAAATGAAAAATTTTCAAATTGCTTATTGATTTTCTACCAAAAAAAAGATGGTCAGAACAGTTATTGTCTTCCAAGTTACCAAGGATGTCTTTCTGATGTTTCATTCAACAACCCCCATAATTTAGTTTCAGCATCACTAAAATGACACTGACCAGGGTCTGCAGGACTCGGGCCACACCAGAGCCAGGCGTTATCTCCCTCACAGTTTGGGCCTCACACAGCCCCTTCTGCCAGCACTAGCGTGGGCAGAAGACTCTTCTCACCCTCTGCTCTATTAGGATAAGCACATGGGTCAAAATCATAGCCACCTGACAAATAAACCTCTTGTCCCCCTGCTCCAGACACTGATCCTTCTTGTTCTGAGCACTATCTTAACTAAACAGACAAGGTTTTTCTAGGGAGAGCTCTCAGAATCACAGAGACAGTAATGGCCTGTGTCCATTAACAGTGTCCTGTGTGAGCTTTGAACTAGGAGGTCACAGAGGCTGTGGCAGAGGAGATCATCCCCCCTGCACTGCTGCTTGCAATGGGCAGAGACACTTGGGTGCTCCAGCTCTGCGAGATTTCCATTGGCTGGGAGGGAATGTCACAAAACCGGGGACTTGGCAGCTTCTTCCAGTTTGTGCCCAAGCCAGTTTCCTCATCATTTATGTGCTCATCTCCACTCTCATCTGATTCTCCAGCTACTCCAGGGTCTACAAATCCCATGGACTCCTCAAGGTGTGCTTGCACTTCAAAAGGTCCAGGTCTGCCCCGGTGCTCTGAGCTTCAGCTGACCAGTGCACAAGATTCCTGAGGGTGTGCAGGGGTTGTAATTGACCCAAATTTACATGCTGAGGAAACAAAGGTATTTTGTTTTTCTGAATACAAAGGTATTTGTATTCAGTTTCTTCACTGCTCGAGTAAACCTCTGTTTGCTGAGATTTTCTTCACAAAATTCAGTTTTGCAGCATTTCATGAAGATTGACATTGAGGATGTGATTCAAAATGATGACCAGCTGAGTGACATAGCACAGCACAGCACTGATGGTATAGGCTGGGTTATTGTGCCCCATGTCGGGCTCCAGTGCTGTTTTCTTTCTTCCTTCCTTCCTTCCTTCCTTCCTTCCTTCCTTCCTTCCTTCCTTCCTTCCTTCCTTCCTTCCTTCCTTCCTTCCTTCCTTCCTTCCTTTCTCTTTCTTTCTTTCTTTCTTTCTTTCTTTCTTTCTTTCTTTCTTTCTTTCTTTCTTTCTTCTCTCTTTCTCTCTCTCTCTTTATTTTTTTCTGTATTTTAGGGAAAGGTCTATGGGGTGTTCAGAGTCTCACTGCATAGATCGGACTCGTAGTAATCTGCCTGTTTACAGCCTCCAAAGAGCTGGAATTACAGAGCGTTCCACCACGCCAGTCTCAATTGCCTTCTCAGCACGCCCCGGGGGGCGGGGCCTGGAACAACACGCCCAGGAAATTGAACCTCCAGCCCCTGAGCCTGCTTGCAGGCCCTGTGTTGTTTTCTTCTCCTCCACCCAGCTATAGTAAGCGGAGTAGTCCCTGTTATTCAGCAGGCTTATTCAGGGCCCCATGATGCTCATGCTGCTGTCACCATTTTGGTCATCCCAGACCCACTGTCCTGAGAAGTAGGCCATCCTCTGGGCTTCAGCAAGCTTGCTCACGGTGCTGGAGGTCATGTCCTGTGGTTCTCTGCAGACCCATGTGCAGGGTCTCTCCCAACAGTCATTAATTCCTTGATTGGCAATATGACAGAGCTGAGCTATAGTATGTGGGATCGCCGGTCTGTGAGACACTTGTAATGACTTCTTAAGTCAGTTTTCTTTTCTACCAGGTCACCAAGTTTGCGATTGTGTCACTAAATCTTCTCCTTTTTCTCTTGGAGCCATTGTGCTCGACTATGAAGCTGGTGTTCTTTTTCCCTGTTTTGTTTTGTGTGTGTGTGTGTGTGTGTGTGTGTGTGTGTGTGTGTGTGTGTGTGTGTGTTTTCAGTATCAGGCATTGAACTCAGGACCTTGCGCTTACCAGGCAACCTATTCTACTGAGCTATCTCCCTGGCTGTTTTCCCTGGTTTTGAGAAGACCTTTTGAATTTTTCATTTCTTCGTTTCCTGTACATATTGTCTGTTTCAGTTCAATCTTCACTTTGAAGGACATTATTTTCCATCTCAATTGATCAGTCATCCATTTTCCTTTCACAGCTCTTAATACTTCTTTTTGAAATTCTTACTTATTCTTAAATCAGCTTAACCTTTCCCTTGTGTCAACAAACCTGCTAACCCCCATCTCCGACCTGTTCATAGGCAGCAAGGGTGCGTGCGCAGTGGACTGGCTTTCTATCTGGACTCAGGGATCCAGATACAGAGCCCCAAGCTTCAGCCTTTTGTCACCACATGGGAAGTCAGGGAAGAAACAACAGGGTGTGGCAGCTGCCATACTGCTCAGGTAATGGAAATTTAAGTAGACGAAATCGCCACTCTAGACACATTTGGTGCAGGTCAGCCGCTGGCAGGTGGTGTTGCACAGTGGATACCACTCGACCACCATGTACAGACCCTCTGCATCGTCCACGGAGTCCATCAGGTCCCAGGCCAGCGGCTGGGGCCCACATCCAGGAGCGTCGGGCTCCAGCATTCCCTTCCCCCTGGGAGACACCATGACAGTAAGGAAGATTTCCTTTCCAATAGCTGAATAGTACTCTATTGTATCCCATGTTTTCTTTTTTATTCTATCAGTTTATGAATTCTTGCATTGTGGCAGGTATACATTCACATATCAAAATCATTAGCATTGCTATATGTCAAAGGCTAATTATTTGAAACAGAAAATAAGAAAGCAATCTCATTTAAATTCACCACAACAAAAATACCTAGTTAACAAGGCTGGGGATATAGTTTAGTGGCACAGTGTCAGCCTGGCAAGCATGAGGTCCTGAGTTTGATTACCAGTACTAAAAAAACACAAACCTTATAAAAATTGTATCAAAAATGTGAAAGAAGAAATTTGTTTTTAGGACTGGGGATTGAACTCAAGATCTTGTGCTTGCTAGGCAAGCTCTTATTCTACGGAGCTATCTCCATAGTCCACTCCCCAGCCCATTATTATTATTATTAATATTATTATTATTATTATTTTATGTTTTATTCTCCTTAAAATAAATAAAATAAATTGGAAAAAAAGGTGAAAGACTTCCACAATGCAAAAGTAAAGCATTAATGAAACAAATTGAAGAGGACTCAGGGACAGGGAGATGGCTCAGTGGAATAAGCGCTTCCTGACAAGGACAAGGGCCTAAGTTCAATCCCTGGTTCTGAAAAAAAAAAGAAAGAAAGAAATTGAAGAGCACAGAAAAGTAGAAAGACATACGCTGTTCATGAGTTACATGAACTCCATATTGTTAAAATGTCTTTATTGTCCAGAGCAATATATGGATTCAATGACCTCCCTATCAAAATGCCAGTAACATTCTTCACTGTAGGAAAACAACCTTAACATGAGTATGGAACCAAAAACTAAAAACTCCAAGAGCTAAGGCAATCCTGAGCAAAGAGAGTAAAGTCAGAGGCCTTGCATTGTCTGACTTCAAGATATCGTACAAAGCTGTGCTAACCAAAGCAGCATGGAACTGGCATTAAAAGAGTAATACAGCCAAATGAAATGCATAGAAGGCATAGTAGAATACATAGAAGTAAACCCATGTGTCCACAGGGAAGTGGTATTTTACAAAGAAACTGAGAACATATGTTGGAAAAAGAACGATCTTTTCTTTTTTTTTCTTTTCTTTGTTTGCTAGATCACATGTATGTATGCTGCATGCATGTTTTTCTTTAGTCCATGCTTGCAGTGCACAATGACCACATTCGTTGTGGGGGATGTTATGTGTACATAACACATCTGGATTCTTTTTTGCCCCCTTCCCCTCCCTTCCTCTAACCCATCATCCCCTCCCCACTTACAAAAGCTTTATTATCATTTTTTTCTTTCAATTCTTTTTTCCTTTAAAGCCCTACCCTCAATCTCTTGCTCCCCTTTGCATTTGAACTAGAACTTCCCATTTCTTCAAATCTATCCTCTTTTGGCTCCTTATTCATATTTTGGCTTTCTCCCACAACAGAAATGACACACTACTTAAACTTATGCATTGGATGACCTTTTCAATAAATAGTGCTATAGGGCCAGCGGTATAGCTCAGCAGACTAAGTGCTTGCCTAGGTAAGGGTAGTGGCCAGGGTTTGATTCCTGGTTCCGCATACTGCACCTGCCCCACCTTCAGGTGCGCTGAGCCTGCGATGGAGTCAGGGCACGGTGGCACATGCCTGTAATCCCAGTACTAGGGAGGCAGAAAGCAGGAGGATCACTATGAATGTGGGCTGCATAGTGAGACCTGTACAAAAAAAAAAAAAAGGCTGGGGAGATAGCTCAGTAGAATACTGCTTGCCTGGTGAGCACAGGATCCTGAGTTCAATCCCCGGTACCACAAAAAACAAACGTAAAAAATATAATGCTATGAAAGTGTGTATCTACATGCAGAAGAATAAAACTAACGCCCTATCTCCTACTGATTATAACAATCAATTCAAAACATAGTTTTCTCTCCCTCTTTCCCTTCCTCTTTGCCTCCCTCCCTCTCTTCCTTCCTTCCTTTCCTCGTATCTTTTATCTCTATCTGGTTTTAATATTAAGTCCTCATGGCGGTTTCCTTTGCAGAAATTTTTTTAGTAATAATAGAACAACACAGATTACCTCTTTTAAATGTTTTTATTCATTTTATTGAGAAACAAATAGCAATGAGAGAGTTTCAAAATAGGTTATTAGGACAGTTACAATAATTAATGCAGCCAGTTGAACATATAATCATAAGTGAAATAAACCAGATACACATGTGTAAATATCGTGTAGTCTCCCTAGTATAAGAAGTGAAAAGAAGAAATACAAACAGAAAAGTACAACAGCAACTAAAAACAATTGAGTCAGATAGGGCAAAGTGAATGGCATATTCTTCAGGGTACTAATAAGCTTTTCTTCTGGATGGTTAACAACCTAAGTTCACAGATCAAAATTGGACAAATAGAAGAGCTGCAAGGCCAGTGAACATTTTGGCCCTAGCCTTTCAAGGTCAGCGAAGACTCAGGACATAGGAGAACCTGTACTGTAACATCATGAAACTCAGTTGAGCCCCAAATTTTCTGAACAAGGAGATTATGGAGCCACAGAGGAAAGAGATCAAAGTTCTATAGTGTGCCTAGGGAGAGTCATATGGAGAGAAGACTTTCTCTCAGGCTCTCACACAGAGCAAACTGGTCAAGCATTGGCCGTGACTCATTCACATGGATGATACAGACAAAGGATCTACAGAATAAGGTATAGGATTACAAGATAAACCCTGAGGGGACTTCACTGATCTCATAAGAAACAAAAAATACATGTTTTGGTATATAGGTCTTGCTCTATCTCGGTCTTAACCATCCAGCAGAAAAGTATAAAAATGAGGTATACAACACGGGGCCATAATAATAAGTTGAGCTGTAAATGACTACGGTTGACAACTTCTTCAGATAATTCACTATTGTTGTGGAATGCTGGACTGTGTTGGATTGTGTCATCGAGTTCAGGAACCTAAATTGGTTGAATGACAATGGAGTGCCCATCTTTGACAGGTGTAGACAAAGGAAAGGGCATAGAAAGGAATAATCATGATGTGTGTGTACAGTCAGTACAGTTGGGATAGATACACCATGCTTCTACATAATCCTATGAGAGGCAAGATTTGCACTAATGGTGGTTGGGCAGGATATTTTGTCAGCTTCTAGTATTATGGACAACCACTAGGAAGATATCAAGGTAGAAAATATTAATTATTGAATCTTTGATACAATTCAGGTATGAAGAACAAGGTATGTAACAACTACACTCTCTTAATTCACTGATAAGAGACATCTGCTATAATAATGTATTTAAGTATAATATGTATGCCCCTTGTACGATATCAAAACATTATGAAAACAGTTCACAATGTATTAATTTGTGGAATCGGTCCTGTTAAGGTGTCTTAAAACTGTCTCATTGATATTTGTACTTCAATAAAATAATAAATAAATAAATAAATAATGCATTGCATATTGTTGTCTTTGTAGTGGTAATTCATAGCACAAGATGCAGACATGATATCAGATTACTTCTTTTGTACTAAGTGAGTTTTGATAGTTTGCACTTTTCGAAATATTAACCTATTCATGCATATAATTGTTTTAGCACTGTTTTGTTATCCTCCCAATAGGTATAGGATCTATAATAGCACTCTTTAATACCAACTTGGGTTATTTGTCACCTCTTTTCATACATCGGTCTTCATAGACATTTACCAATTTTGCTGTCCTTTCAAAGAACCACTTTTCTTGGAACCATTTCCTGCTGGCTTTCATGGTTTCAAGCGACAAATAATACTCTTCTCTAAATAATGTCTCATTTTTTTCTGTGTGCTTTCAAGATTTTTTCTTGCCTGTAGTTTTCAAGAATTTCATTCTATGCCTTCTTGTGTATCTCTTTATGATCATCCTATAAGGATTTTGCTTAGTTGCTTGAATCTGTAAAATCATATCTTTCTATAAATTTGGGGGATTTTCAGGTGTTATTTCTTCAAACATTTTTTTTTTGTCTTTTTGAGACAGGGTCTCGCTATGCAGGTCAGGCTGGCTTTAAGCTCACTTTGTAGCTCAGGCTGGTCTCGAACTCACAACAATCCTCTTGCCTCAGCCTCCCGAGTGCTGGGATTACAGGCATGCGCCACCACGCCTGGCTCTTCAAATATTTTTAATCCCACATTCTTTCTTCTATAAATCCTGTGAAACAAATGTGAGCTATTGTGTCATAACCCTACAGCTTCCTGATACACTACTTACTTTTCCTATTTCTCTGTTATTCAGGTTGGATAATTTCGACCAATCTGTCTTTTTCAACAATTGGGTTTGCATTTTATTAAAAAGGTTTTGGGGGGCCAGGGAGATAGTTCAGTAGCATAAGTGCTTGCCTGGCAAGTAAAAGGTCCTGAGTTCAATCCCTAGTACCTCAAAAAAAGAAAAAAATGAAAGAAAGAAAAAGAGGAAAAAAAGGTTTTTTGCACAACAAAAGAAAAACACCAAAGGAATAAAGAGACAATCCAGCGTGGGAAAAATGTTTGCCAGATATTCCTCAAACAAAAACTAATATCTACAACATATTAACAAAACAAACCCGAAACAAAACGAAAAACACCAGACCACTCCCAAATTTAAAGACCCAATCCAAACATGGGCATCTGAAATTAGACATTGCTCACATGAAGAAGTAGAAACTGCAAATGAATATACACAAAAATGAACTGAAACCTCTAGTTTTTCAGTTTTTGAAGAGGCTCCACAGTGGTTTCTGTGATGGTTACACCAGCCTCTACTCTCACCAACATTGGAGAAGTATTTCTTTTCCTCACAGGCCTGCAAGTGCTTTTAACTGGTTGATTTCATGATAATTGCCATTCTTTCTGGAGTAAGATTGAAACAAACATCAGTGCTAAGTTGTATGGCTTAAATTGCCAGTTATGTCCAATGTTTTATTTGTATATTTAGTTGCACATCAATATGTCTTTTTTTCTCACTGATTTTTTCTTCTGTTGTCTCTAAAATACTATTGAGTATGTCCAGTGAATTTTAATGATTGTTTATTTCTGATCCTATAATTTCCATTTAGTTTTTCCTTATAACTTTTATTCCCTTGCTGAAATTTTCTTTTTTATTTGTTTCAAGATAATTCATAATTGCTTTTTGAAGCATTTTTCATTGTTTTTATTTTAAAACAATTCAAGGGCTGGGGAGATGGCTTAGTGGAATAAGCGATTGCCTGGCAAGCACAAGGGCCTGAGTTCAGTCTCTGGTCCCACCAAAATATAAATGAAATAAAACAATTCAGATAGTTCCAACATCAGTAATCTCAGTTTTGGCATCTGTTTGTCTGCTCTCATTCAACTGTGATTATCCTGGTTCTTGGTGTGATGAGGCTTATTTTTTTATCGTATTGTGGTCATCTGGGGTATAACAGAAGAGTCTGATTTGTATTGTATCATCTTTGCTAGCAGTAATTCCCATTGTTTCATTGCAGAAGAATGCAATGGAAGACTAGCCCCTCTTGGTTCCATGGGACAAGCAAATCACTGTCTCATACTGCCTCGTGCCACCTTGTTGTTGCTGGGTAGAGGTGCAGATTGATCTCCCCACTTGGTCACACTGAACTCATCATGGGTAGCAAATCACAGTGCAGACTAGACCCATGGAGCACATGCATGCATACACTGTGCACGCATGCACACACACACACACACACACACACACACACACACACACACATTTTCCTTATTTTCATTGTTGTCTCATAAAAATAGAGGCTGAGCTCCATGCTAGTCTCTATGGGCAGCGCTGAGACAAAAAAAAAAAAAAAAACAGAACACTCCCTGATGCCACTCTATGAAGGGTGAAAGACAAGTTCCTTACCTAGCTTTGCTAGAACCATAGAGACCCATGCAGTTTTTCAATCAGAGCTTAGGGTATTTTCAATTTTGTTTCTACTGCAGTTTTTGGAAGAACCGCTTTCCCATTCTTTTGGCTAGGGGTGAAGGCATCTCTAAGAGCTCTTTCTGTTTATGTCTGTTGGAAGTTCTGGATTGGATATATTTGTATCACCTTATCCAGAATATATAAGAAACAGTGAAAAAAATCCAGAGGACTCATTACCAGGAGATCTTTTAGTCCAGAATTTCTGAGCTAGTCTTATCTTTTTTTCCATATCTTCTACTCTTCCAGTGCTTGTTTATTGCATTATGACTGGTATTTTTTAAATGTGAAAGGTAGGGCATGGGTGGAATGGGTTACTCAATCTTGGCTGGAGCCAGATATTCTTACAAAATTACTTCTCTATCCTTCTAAATTTACAGGTGTGTGTGATAATTGGGTAGACTGTGTGATGTCTTTGCTCCTGGTTGAGTTATCTTTCTCTTAGATGTGGCAGTATGCATACATCGGTGTGAGTGATAATAATAGAAACAAAAATAAAGGTTATATAGTGTTCACTAGGTGCCGCGCACTATTCTAAACACTTTCCATTAAGGAACACCTATTATAGGTCCACAATCTCTTATCCTCAGGTCCAAAATTGAAAAGGCTAGAAAAACTTTTAAGTTTTAAAAACTCATTTGGTGGCCAAAAAAGTGTCCTCAAATGGCATAAGGCTATTTGTGGTCATTATTCGTCATACTTAATGTGAACATACATCCATTTCAGTGTAGCAATATTAACGTATTTTCTATAGGATTTTGCCCCAGACCCATTAGGGATGGTAAAAAAAATATAGAATATATGTACCATATTATATAAAACCTAAAATTTTCAGAATTCTGAAATGCAACTGGCCCCCAAGGGTTTTGGATAAAGGATTGCAGATTGGTTTCAACTTATGTGCCTGCTTCTAAGACTCCATTAAGGGAAATTTTCACCGATGCTTTAAAGCTTTTTTCTAAATTATAACTCAAATAAAAAAGTGAGGACAAAAGTAAGACAGAGTTAGATAAACTCAAGAAAACAGGCTAGGCAAATGTCCATTCTATCTATAACCCAACCTCCATCTCTGTTCATAGAGTAAATGCTTGAGCACAGTCCCAAGATATTAAATACTGTGACCCAATTACTTCTTTATTTGGTAATCAAGATGACAAATTGCATAGATTTAGATATATATATTCAAGAAATAAGTATCAGTAGTACTGACAGATGAGTTCACAGCCACAAATCCACTTTTCCTAAGCTTAGGTTAGACTCCTGAGGTGGCAGAACATGTGAGAATTCTTAGTTATGACAGTTTTTAATTAACATTGACATACTGTTATAAAGACAACAGGGTTGCTTTATCATGAATACACACATTTCTAAAGTAGAATGTGTCCTGGCAGCTAAGCTTATTCCCATTGATCTCTGTGGGTAGCCATATTCATTTCATTCAATACATTCATTCATTCATTCATTCATTCAACAAATAACTAAAAACGAACTTTCTAAAAGCCACTGGAATAGATGTTGCACAACCACAAATAAATGAGATAGAAACAGTCTCACACATATTGCCAAGGAACATCTTGAGCTCAAAGTAGAAATAAAGAAAAAGATGTTTATGCT
>PVKA01035379.1:0-22670 GCA_004027165.1 Ctenomys sociabilis
AGGAATAGAAACTTAAGAAATATGGCCGGGGCTAATATAAAATGAATGCCAATCACAGGTTTCCCACATGTGAGAAGAAATTTCTCTTATTCTTCATTTACTCATCATGACCATTAATCTCATGTCAACTATCCTGGCTCAAAAAACATCTGGCAGATTAGGAAAGCACATTTCTGGTATGCCTAGGAGATGTTTCAGAAGGACGGGATTGCAGTCCATCAAACTGGAAGCAGAAGACTTACTGTGGCTACCGGTGGCACTATCCAGTAGCAGTCTAGTATAGATGGAATACACTGGAAAGAAGGAGGAGGTCACCCTGAATTTGAAGAATTCCATTTCACCTGAGTGGGTGGGGTTTTGCTGGCGCTACTTGCAGACTTCAGACTTAAGTTTCTTCAGTCTTCCAGTGCAGACTCATAACAGCAACACTCCAGAGAGCTTCCGTGCCTTGATCTCTGCCTGAGGCTCTATCTTTGATGCCTCTTGTTGCACAATGTCCAGCTTTTCAGACTACTGGGTCCTTTGGCACGGCAGCACATCAGTGGCTGCTGTGGACCTTCCCACTTTGCATATATTCATATATACAAAGAGAGGAAGATAACATTAACAGTATTTTTTATTTTTACCCAACAAAATACAAATCCCTTTAAACAATCAGTTGACTTTAGTCTTTCCTAATTTTGGCCCATAGATCATTCTTTAATCTTCAAAATTTATTTTCATTGTTGTATTATGGTAACTAATGACACTATATTTAAATATTTATTTGTAAATAGGTTGTTTTACAGTGTGATGGTAAGTACTCTTTTAAGGTTTAATTCCCTCTGGATCCTTCAATAATCTCTCACTTGCTTTAGCAACATATATACTTTGAATAATCTGAACAGATTACTTTTCATTTATATTGATATTGAGTTTAATTTCGTTTCATAGCTAAACTTTAAATTATCAGTTATTGATTCACTGATTGAAGTAAGCCTACATTTTTGTCCCTATTATAACTTCAATGGCTAAGAATTATTTATGTATTGGAATAAACCTTTTGAATGGTACACTTAGAAATATCCTGAAATTATGCAGTGAGTTATGGCCAAAAAAATATGTCCACTGTTTCTAGTTAGACTTTTAAAATGTAAAGATGCTTCTATGATTTAAAGCTGTAATGTCTCTCAAAAGGTCATGTATTGAAACTTTGGTGCACAAAGTAGCAATGTGCAGAGGGAGACATTTGGGCAAAGAGATTGAATTATGAGGGCTTAAACCTTATTTATTGATTATC
The DNA here is from genome assembly GCA_004027165.1 of Ctenomys sociabilis. NCBI lineage: Eukaryota > Metazoa > Chordata > Mammalia > Rodentia > Ctenomyidae > Ctenomys > Ctenomys sociabilis. Next base: position 1,280 of record PVKA01035379.1, read on the forward strand.
CATCAGTGACCTGATTGGTGAATAACAAAAATCTGCTCCACCATTAAGTGAGTACCTTCTCTGTGCCATATCCTTTGTCCTCTGAGGGGTCCCAAAAGCAATACCAAGCAAGTATGAATTGAAACTTTTGAAACTGTGAGCCAAAATAAATTTTTTTCTCTATATATGTTTTTCCTGTGTGTATGCCTTTGTCAGAAATATTGTTATAGGGAAAAATATCTATGACACAATATTTTTATTGTCTTTTTTATTTTTTAAAGAGAGTGCAAAATGGTATTAAAAGAGAAAATTTTACAAGTGATAACCAATTTCACTTAACAAAGTAATATGAATTTCATAGTATTTGTTGTAATACATAATGTTGTATTTCAAGCAGTTATTCATATTACCAGATATATGCATGTGAAATTGGAAGAAGAAAGAAAAAAGAAATAATGTATAAGAAATTACAAAGAGAAAAAGTACAAACAATTGAAAAAAAGGAAAAAAAAATTGAAACAGGTACTAACTGCTCCTTTCCATAAACCAGCAGAAATGTACAGTACAGTTGTCCAAACCATCCTGCTTACAACATAGATATATCTTTCCCACACTCCCTTTCCTGTCCTTCTCAATTCAGTAACTCTATTTGTATAAATTCATGCCCTTTTCCCAGTATCTATTGTACCCTTCAGATTCCATTTTCTCTTTCCAGTTGTCACACTGAAACAGTATGATGTTTGCACATGTGCGTCTGATATATGACTTAACAGTGTGTTCTCTAGTTAGATACTCTAGCTAGATTTACCAACAAAAGACTCAAACTTATCCTGTTTTATAGCTGACTAATACTTTGTTGTGTAAAAATACAACATCTTTCTCCATTCTTTTTTTTTAATGTATTTGGTACAGGGTCTATAGGGTCTATAGGGCCTCACTATGTAGGTTGGACTCAGAGTGATCCTCCTGTTTTCAGCCTCCCAATGCTCAGCTTAGAGGAATGTGCCACCAAACTCAGTCTCAGTGGCTGTCTCAGCGTGCCATCTCGGTTGTTTCTAGGATTTAGCTATGACAAATTGCACTGCTACAAACTTTAGTGCACCTACATCCCAGGAGGGGAATAGCTGACTTAAATAGGATCTCTAATCCTAGCTTTTCAAGGAATCTCCATACTGATTACAATAGAGACTGTACCAGTCTGCAGACCCACTAACAGTAGTCAAATATGCACAGTGGCAGAAAGATAGACTGTTTAATAAGTCGTGCTGGAAAAAATGGCTTTCCATATGTTGAAGACTAAAAGTAGACCCATGCACAAAACCACAGTCAAAATGGATCTAAGATTTAAATATTAAAACAGAAAAACTAAATCATCAGGAGGAAAAATGTATGGAGAAATCTCAACGACATAGTTGTAGGTAGTATATAAACACAGATTACACTGCAAGGGAAATACTTCAAAGAATCAACAATTGGGATCTCATCTTTTTGAAAAGTCTCTCACTTCAAGGAAAATATCCAACAAAGGAAAAACAAAATCCACAAACTGGGAAAAAAAATTATACAGCACTTGGAAGGCTGAAAACAGAAGGAACACTATGAATCTGATCTGTGCAGTGAGAGCTTCTACACCTTGTAATAAATACATAAAAGAAATTACAGCCAATTGTCCCTTTGGCAAAGGCCTTCTACCTAGAACATATAAAGAATTTTTAAAAATCAGGACACCAATTTCAAAGACCTAATCGAAAAATTGGCATCTGCAATGAACATACAATTGTCAGGTTATGAAATACAAATGGCAGGTAAATATATGAGAAAATAGTCAACATCATTGGTCATTTGAGAAGTGAAAATTAAAACAACACTGAGATTACATATAGAAAGAATAGCTAGAAGTACATCTAAAAAGAATAGCTAATATCAAGAAGTCAGCCAATAACAAATTTCAGAAAGGTTATAGAGAAAAAGATTTTTTTTTATTCTCAAAGGCCTCATTTTTTCAAAAAATCTTGACATGATGGGCCTTTCTAGGGAATTGGTTCACACTGAAATAACTCCTAAGAAGGAATTCCTAAATAAAGAATTATTTTCAGTAATTAAGGCAATTTCACAACTCATTACTTAGTCTCAGAAGGTGAAGATATTTACTCATCAAAATAGGCCAAGTAAGATAAATTTTTTTATTTTTGTTTTATTGAAGTACAAATATCAATGAGATAGTTTTAAGGTACCTTGACAAGGTGGATTTGATAAATTAATACATTGCAAACTGTTTTCATAATGTTTTGGTATCATAGAAGGGGCATACATGATATTATACTTACAGACATTATTATACCATATGTCTCTTATCAGCAAATTAAGAGTGTAGCTGTTTGCGTATCTTATTTTTTATACCTGAATTACATCAAAGATTCAATAATTAATACTTTCTATCTTGTTATTTTCCTAGTGGTTGTCCATAATACTAGAAGCTGACATAATATCCTGTCCAACCACCATTAGTGCAAATCTTGCGTCTCATAGAAGCACAGCGTTATCTATCCCAACTGTACTGTCTATACACACACATCATGATTCTTCCTTTGACCTTTGGTGCAGAGCTTTGGTGCAGCTATAACCTTAGCTTGTTATGAGATTCGGGTGCCAGTCTATTAAGTTTGAGATTATCCAGGTATGCCTATCCTGGATCTAGCTGTTGTGTTCAGTTCCTTTTTCCTGCAGCTCCTTTGGTTCCCCTCTGTTGGTTCCCTGTTCAGGTGAGCATGAACCGAACTGGGATGCAGAGCAAATAATGAAAATTCCCCTTTTTAGCTGGCTTTGGGGCGAGGATCTGGAAAATTGTTGGGATCCGCCCTCCTGTGTTAGGCAGGTCGTTCCCCAGGTGGGCGGGTCTTGGCTTTGGTGGGTTTTCTGGGCTCACAAAAGGATAGTGGATGATCTTATTCACTGAGTAGGCTATACTGGGTCGGCCAGCCTGTGCTGGGTCTGGATCCACAGGCCATAACCCGAGAAGCCTGGGAAAGCTCCCTCTGGTGCAGTGGGCCTGGAGCCCTCACTCATAGGCCAGGCTGTGCTGGGTTTCGGTCTGTGGCATGGGACCGAGGATTGCTGAGAAATGTCCCTCCGGTGTGGCAGGCTTGGAGTTCTCACTCCAGGCAGCCCTGCACTGGGTCTGGGGCTGTGGGGTAGGACCGGCAATTGCTTGGAAATGTTTCTCTGGCACAGTGTGCCTGGAGCTCTCACCGGGCCACGGGGGGGGGGGGGGGTAGGGTATCCCTGGGAAGTGTCTCTCAGGCATGGTGGGCCTGGAGTTCTACACTCACTGAACTTTGAAGCCCAGGGATTCAGGAAAATTTCCACTCGCTCAGTGGGCTTTAGGGCAGGGAATCCGGGGAGGTGCTGGTGAGTGGGTCCTGAGGTTTCCTGCAGGTCACCGGGTTGGAGGGCTTGGGAGCAGGGATCCGTGTAGCGCGCGTGGGAAGAAGCCAATGGCTCTCCCTCAGACTCACCACACATTCAGTGATCTGGGAAGCCTGTTGAGTCGTGCAAATTCCCACTCACTGTGAGAGCTTGGGGCAGGATCCAGGAGGCTGCGGGAGTCAGCCGCTGTCTCATGCCGGTCTCTGGCTGGGTGGCATGGGCAGGATCCAGTGGGCTTCTGGAGTGGGCCGCGCTGTCTCGGGAGGTCTCTGGGGCTGGGCGTCATGGGCGGGATCAAGGAGGATGGCAGAGTCGGCCGCGCTGTCCCTGGCTGGTCCAAGATAAAAATTTTTTGATGGTGCACAATATCTGCTATGTTTACTGTCACATTGCTGGGACAAAATACCCAACCCTCACAACTAAAGGAGAGGTTTGTTTCAGTTCATAGGTTGTAAAGGTTTCAGTTCTTTGTCTGATGCTTCCAAGGCAGGGGATAATGCAGAAAGCTATGTAGAAGAGAAACGGTTCACAATATGGCAGGCAGGAAGCAAAGATAAATCAAAAGAAGAGGTAGGATTTACATCCTTCTGGGCCACAGCCAAAGTAACCTCTTTCTGTCACCAAGCTTCCCAACCAGTATCATACCCACATATTGGAAGACTAATCCAGTGACGAGTATCTGCTCATGATCACGTCACTTCCCAAAGCCACATATATGCACTTATAAGGCTGTGAGGGGACAACTATATAAAGTCTTTAACATTCCACCTTGCAACCAAAAGATTCATGTTTATCCTTTTATGCAAAAGGAATTTAGTACATTGATAAGAGCTGCCTAAATTTCAACACTGCAGAAAAGTCTAAGTCCAAATTCTCCTCTGAGATACAGCTGTGAGCCACTATATAAAAAATAATAATGTTTAATACTTTCAACATACAATGACACAGGATAAATTTCCCTAATCCAAAAGGAAGAAATAGTGGGATGGATAGGAATGGCACCAAACAAAATTCACATCCAGCAAGGCAAACATTACATCCTGTAGCTCCATTCCAACATCCATGGCAATCTGATGAACGATGTTTACTCCAAAGCATTTGCATGGCACCCAGCCAGGCAGCACTGCTGTAGTTTGTAGGTCTCTTGGTGTCTCTCTGGCTAACCTTTCCCATTCCTTGTGAATTTCCTGATCATCTGCATTCCTAGCTTCTGTAAGCTTCTAGGGTTTCCACTGCATGTTTAGCTTTAGATTCACAGATTTACATACTGCCCTCTCCAGAGCACACTGCATGGCCTCCAAGGCCTTCTTCTGGAACGCAATAGAAGGCTTTTGGACCCAGCAACTCTAGCATTCTGTATGCTACCCCAAATAGCAACATGTCAATGATGCCAAGATAAGCTCCAGCTGGATTGGTAGCTGCACGTGTTTAAATATGTCAACCATTTACATGATGATGAAACATAGATCGATAAAAATAAATTATATCTTTGCTCTTTGCATGGTTTTACACGGTTAATTTTCGCAAACATTAAACTAAGCTAGCAATTGTGCTTAATTAATGTGAGGATTAGCTCATCATTGTTTTCGCAGAAAAAAGCTGGTTAAAAGGGTGATTTTTCTGGCATCAGTTTAATATACATTATTACTCCTAACATGTCCATAGATTTTTAAAAAAAGTGATTGATAATAAAATTTAAATACTTTTTGAACCACAAAGAAATGGCTTTTGAATCATAACATGTAAATGAAACCTAAATATTTTATTTACATGGGAATTTTAGAATTCCCATATTTTTCTGATAAAATCATTTTCAGCAGAGGCAAATGCTCTAATTCTAATTCTCACTATTCAAATTATGGTCAGTATGGAAGCTTTGTGTCTTAGTTACTCTTCTCTTGTTGCTTGGCCAAATACCCACCACCCAAAATGAAAGAAGGAAAGGTTTACTTCGCTCACAGTTACTGGAGGTTCACATCCATACTCAGCTGGCTCCAAGGCAGAGCGCACAGGGCAGAGGGCAGCCTTTCATGGCTGAGGCAAAGAGCAAGGGCACAAAAGGAGAGGTGGCAGCTGCTGGCTTCTCTTCCCTCCTTACACTGAAATGCAAAGCATCTGTCCCAGGGCAGCTGCAGCATCCACACCCACAATGATCATTCACAACTGCAGGAGCCACCCAAGACTGCAGGAGGCTTTGGGGAGGACACCTATATGCAAACCATAACACTTTGTAAAAAATATTAATCTTAATTAAGAATGGAAAATAATTTAGATTTTTTTAACTCTTTGAAAGTACTAATGCTATTCCTTTCTCTATAATTTCACATAAAATTTTAGATATTAAGAGAAAGATTGCTGGAACTATTTAGAAAGTTTTTGTATACTATTTGTTTCTATTACATGTGTTCAACATCATCAATTTTGCATGGTAATTGGAATAGTGAAACATAGTTCAGAGGACATGATACACTAACAATAAACTTTTATAAAAATGTGGGAAATTATTCTTTCACATTTTGAAAGGCCATTTTTTAATCATCATCATGAAGGAGAAAGGCAAACATAATTTCTGCATTTATAATTATTTCTGGAATAATATTTCACAAAGCAAGTAAAATATGTATTAGAGGAGACAGCATCTCTATATATAATAAATAAAATACTTTACTAACTATAGATATAATAAAATACTTTATTAAAGTGAAAAATTTGATGAAACTTTATAAGTTATTTATGTAGGTTATCTCCTGAGATAGAATTCTACTAAGAAGAAATCATTTGGCTATTTTGAAACAAAAAATGATTAATTATATGTTTTGAGTAATAAATATAATTTTTAGAATACTTACACTTCTTGAATTTAGATGCCTAATATTTGATCCATGGCAATTTATGTATGGGTTATATCATATAATTTTCAATAAATTCACTCAAGAGCAAGACTACATGGAAACACTACGACAGAAAATAAAATGTTCTCAAAATTATAAATATTAGTTATAAAATATTGAATAACTCAAGTGACTGCCCTTTTAAATGAACCTTATATTTAACAAAGTGCATCTACACAAAAAGCTTCAAAAGAGTATTTGCTTATTTTAAAATAGAGTAACAACTTTCTGCCAAAATATGTTTGTTTCATGTTAAAGCCATCTTTACTCTTGAAACTTTTTAGTTGATTTAATTCAAATTGCAGCCTCATTACGATCTTTAAAAGTTTGAAAGTAGTGGGGAGAAAAATCTGTAAATCTTATTAAATAGAAAGCAATCTAGGGCCATAATTCAAATAAAGAAAGGGTTAGTTTCTTGAGCTCCAGAGAACACCACATTTTAAGAACAAGAGAAAAAATTGTATAATGAAAACAAAATATAACGTTATAGTTCTAGTAAAATTCATTAGAAAACACATCAAGGGTCTATTGTGACTCTAATTTTGGAAGAAAATGTAATACAGTGGAGCATAGTATCAAAGAGTAAACATAAACAAAAATGATGAGAGGTAGGTCTTTAGACTTGTCTTTAGATTTAAAGCATACAGGTACGTACAAAATAATAGAAACTGGCCTAATATCAATGGAGCTACCCAAATCTCTGATAAGCATGTGAAAATGTATGCTACATTTGTAATGATAGGATGCTGAATGTAACCCTAGATATTGCTCCACTTCCAGCAGAAAGGGCTAAGGAAATGAAAAATACAAAGATAGAGTGAAACGGATTATCTGGAATGCTCAGAAGAAATGTGAATGCTCTCATTTACTTTATGAAACTTTATCCTCAAAGTTAAACTTATATACATATCTTACTATGTATTTTTTGAAGTGTATTGCTATTAATTTTCTATGTAAGGAAGCTTTATTTATTTATTTATTGTTGTATTTAGTACAGGGTCTACAGGTTCTCACTACACATATCAGTCTCTTAGTGATTCTCCTGTTCCAGCCTCCCAAGTGCTGGGATTATACGTGCACATCACCACACCTCTCAGTGCACCATGGACAGGGCCAGCTCAGCAGGCTGGTGATTGAACCCCTAACCCCAGAGGCTGCCTAAACAAGCGCTTTAACCCACTGAGCTATCTGGCCAGCCCTTGTAAGGCAGCTTAAAAAGTACTACCATCGTAGCCACACAAAAAATAGAAATATACTTTCCCATAATATTGGAGATTACAATTCCAAAATTTCACTGCTTTGGTTTCTTCTGAGGACCTCGAGATAGAAGGAACTCTAAATCTCCCTTTCTGTCTTACAAATCACCATATTTTCCTTGGGTCATCATCCTCTTTTTGTGTGTGGTGCCAAGCTCTCTCTTCTTGTAGGGACATTTATATTGGATTAGGGACTATCTGTATCACCTAGTTTTCTCTACAGAGATTATCCAAACAGTTACCTATCTGGTACTGGAGGTAAGGATTCAACAGGTGAATTTGGAAGAAAAGCATACAATTCAGCCAATCACAATACTCAGGGAAAATGCCTACAGGGATTTCTGAAAAACCCTGCACAATAGCACTTACTGCACCACAGTTCCTAGGCTCATCAAAATGTAAACCGTCCCAAAATACAGCAAGTACGCTGAATGATGATCCGAAACACTTACACTATGGAATACTACAGCACAAGTGTATTTGGATGAATCTCATAAACAGAGCCAAAAAGAGCACAAGTAAGAGGTTAGCAATAATACGACTTATTTATACAAAATACAAGAACAGGAAACACTGATAGAGAATGTTGGAAGTCAGATAGGAATTACTCTTAAGGGATTGGAGGCAGGTTGTAAGGGAAAATGAAGGGAATTCTATCAGCTCAGCTCTCTTGTTTTTATTGTGCTGTATCTGGCTTATGAAAATAGGTCATTTATTAATATTGTGGTTTTGAAGAATACCTTCATATTTTTCATTTCCATAGCCGTTTCTGCAGGAAATGAAGCAGTATCTCAGGGTTACATTCAGCATCCTATAATTACAAATGTAGCATACATTTTCACATGCTTATCACAAGGATTTGGGCATCTCCGTTGATTCTAGGCTTGTTTCTATTATTTTTGTATGTACCTGTATGCTTTAAATTTAAGTAACATTATCTCCAGGTACTTTGACCAACTGAGCTACAATCCCTTTATACCCAGCATTGCTGTCATCTATACAGCCTGTCTATAAAGGACAGGCTACCACAGAACGTCTACCATAGATTCAGGTATTAAAGGCTTCTTTCTATCCCAATATTCTGAATAATAGAAGATGTAACTTTTGGAGATTGGGCCTACTGGGATGATGTGAGATCACTGAGAGAATTCCTTTGAGGGGAATATTGAGACACCAAACCCTTTTCTCCTCTCATTTACTTCTGGGCTGTGAGGTGATCTCCTTCCTTCACTATACACTCTCCTGCCTTCAGAAATGGGCTGAAACCTCCTGAACTAGGAGCCAAAATAATCATTTTGTCTTATTATATTGATTTAACAATATATGTTGATAAAATATATTTTGATATTTTGTATCACAATGAGAAAGAGCAGTAGAAAAGTAATATCAGAAATGGGGTATTAAACTCGGGATACTATGATTCAGAAGCTTTTAGGATTAGTTCATTAGGGTATTTTGAAAATTTGAACAAATAGGGTAGAGGAAGGCTACAGTTCTATGAGGAAAGAACTGCTGTGGACAAAATAAAAAAGTTTTGAAGTGGCCTGAGAAGCTCACAATGTCAGTAGAAATACATTCAGTAATAGTTATGTTAATTATTTTTCTTTTGGAAATAAGGATGTTTAGAAAATAGAAAAGAGGCCATTCACATTACATTATGGCAAATAATTTGGTTTCATGTGGTCTGTGACTTGATTTTGTGGAAGTTAAGAATAAACATGACAGATTAAAGACAATGGGCACTTGTATCCAGTAGAGGAAGTGTGAAGGTAGCAACATACTCAGGTAATGACTGAATATTGCTGACAGCTTTTACAGTGAGATGAACAAAAAGCATAGTAGGAACTGTTTCAGAACCTTTGGTTTGGGCCAGAAAAGGAGATCCTTTTAAGGGGCTGCCAAGGAGAGTACAGATATTAAAGAGCTTGGAACCACTAAAAGCTAGCCAAGTACTTCATATAAGAAGAATACAAAGAATTGCCATAAGGTCGTCTTGTAAATCAGCAAGATACAGGCATGAAGGCTCAAAGCTGTGCAAGGGTAAGTTGTGTCCACGATTCTCATTTGAGAAGGAAGCTCTGGTGGTCCCTGCTTGCTGAGGGAAATTGATTTTGTGGGATGTGTTTCCTTCTGTGTGCGCTGTCCTCAGTGGCCTATCCTGAGGCCAGCTGACTGAAACTTCTAGGTACTGTGAGTAGAAATCAACTATTCATCTTTTAATGTATGTGTGTGTTGGACTCACTAACAAGAAAAATAGCTAAGAAAGACAGAGTCCAGGCAGGGTCTTGGCAGTTGCTTACAAGTACTAGTTCTGACAGGAAGTCCTTTTTGGGTCAGTCTGTCAAGATTCAAGAGAGAGGTGAGAGCTGCAGGCCAGTTCTCAGGAAGGCAGGGCTATCTGAAATGTTGACTGTCGGCCAAGGAAAGCTGCAGGAAGCACGTGGAATTCACGCAAGAAAGTGGCCGTGGTCTTAGAACCTTTCAGCCCACAAACTCAAGTCTGTCTGAAGTGCTAGGTGTCATATTATGCCATCATGAGGCCTCAATACTACAATAAAACAAGACGACTTTATAGTTTCTCTGCTCAGCTTTTGTCTTTCTTTGGTCTGATTTCCCTTCTCTTCTCCTTTGAAATAAGAATGTGTACTATATACAGTTTTGTCCAAAGTTTTGCCAATTGTATTTGCTGAGTTTTTTAGATTTTGTTTTCTTACAGAGATCCATTGTATCAAAGCGTTTACATACAAATTCAGTCATTTATTTATGTCAAAATATTACTTATGACAAAGATTAAGTGTTATTAATTTATTAATACTATTTAAAAGCCCAGAAATCAGTTATTTCTACTAAGGTGATTCTATTTTAAGACATATTAGTATTTTTTAGAAACATTACTAAGGAATACAAAATAAAGATTAGTAATGGTCAAATATGGCTCAGAACTATGCTTTGAAGTCGTGTATAGATACAGTTTAACAAAACAGAAAATGTGAGCACTTTGTGCATAGAGTTGGAAAATCAGAATAATTATATCATACCTGAAATAAAGCAGAAATCATATTACATACATGTTTGGGTTTACATGTTTTGTAGATTTTGGTAGGATAGCAAGTATCCATATAACTTATGAGTTTCCTGATGCATTACACAGCAAAACTCAAAAAACAACAGAGGAATTGAGATTTTTTACATTCAAAACCATGCAGTAATATTTTACTTTGATAACTAGTGTAAAAATAATACCTATGTCACAAATCAAGAGAATGTAATAGGAAGAAAGATGAACTGAAGTCACCTTTAAACACCCATTTCCTGGTATTTCTATATTTGCTTTCCAGAAATAGTTATAGAATATAGTTAATGTTGGATCCATCAAGATTACAGTGTTTGCAGACAACTGGAGAGAGAGAATGTGAACCATAATAAAAAGCTTTTTGTTTCTAAATCGCACACAACGGCTTAAATGTTTTACACTTCCTTTGAGTGGTCATGTAGTAACCTTTTCAAACTAGATGACAAAAAGCTCACAGTTAGGTATAATATTGTCATGTGGAAAATACCAATACACTTAAAGAACAAAACCTATTTCTCATATTTCAAATCTTGAATTTTTTTTTTTATTCCTCTTAACATTAGTTTACCTTTTGTGTGTTAAAGCCGTTTCTTTTTTTTAAGAGACAGTAAATAGTACAAATGCTTGCAATGGTTTTCAAACTATGTGCAATATTAAGAAATCTGAGATAAGGTGAAGGTCTTATAGTCTCATAAATGTAAGTATTAAAACAATATGTTTTTCTTATTCTGTCCCTGAAGTACCCTTTTCCCTTGAAGAGCTCATTTAATCTTTCTTGCATGATCTTATCGCTATGCAATTACCTCAATAGCTAATAGCCAGTGGAAAACTCTACAAAAAATAAATATTGTGCTATAAACAATTCATTAGAAAAAATGAGCTCAATCTTTCTCAAGTAAAAAGGGCGTCAAGAGATGGAGAAAGGAGCAGAAAAGCAGAACAGAAGGAATAAAATGTGTTAATGTACATGTATTAGCTCTCTGCAAGGAATGCAATCATTATGTACTGCAAGCATATACCAATAAAAAATATATATGTGATTAACTAGTAATCATACACAATTAAAAAAAATTTTTTTTGTATTTTAGGAAAGGGTCCAGGGTGTTCAGGGTCTCACTACTAGATTGAATGCATAGTGATTCTCCTGTTTAGAGCCTGCCAAGAGCTGGATTTACAGGCATGCCACACTATGTCCAGTCTCAATTGCCCTCTCAGCTCACCCCGGGGAGGGGTTGGCATGGCAACACCAGGGATTAAACCTCCGGCCCCTGTGCCTGCTTACAGATGCTTTAATCTGCTGAGCTATTTGGCCAGCTCGACAATTAAATTATTTCAATAAGTATAATTCAGACCAATTCATATTTTACTTGGTTAGTATCTTCATACTTTATACCTACTCAATATTTCTTTCAAGTATTGAGACTAAATATTTAATGTCAGTTACTTCTATTTTCTTTGGTCCACAGCTTAAGTTATTATGAACAAAATTTAGGAAATTTACAAACCCTGAAAAAGCAGATAATCTTACCCTATATAACCTAAGTCCATTATTTATAATACTTGCTTTTATCAGTCAAATATTAGTGTATTAACCACAGATTTCATGGTCTTAGTGAAGACCTGTATTATCGAAATGCCCTTTAGTTTATGTCAGCAGGCTGCAATGATACTGAACTGAATGGTGGCTTCCAACACAGATTAACTGTTAATAGCTACAGCACACTGAATTGATTTGGGCTGAAAACCATTTTTTATTAATTTTATTGAGAAACAAATAGCAATGAAACAGTTTCAAAATAGTTTAGTAACACAGTTTCAATAATTAATACATTGCATATTGTTATCTTAGTAGTGGTTATTCATAGTAGAAGATGTAGACATGATATCCTGTCCAACACTATTAGCACAAGTCTTTCTTCTCATTGAATTAAGAGAAAGTAGCTGTATAACTATCCTAACTCTTTTGTATATATAGATAGAAAAATGGTTCAAATAAATGGGATACAAATCAAAACCATTGCTCGACCCAATGTGTAGACCATGCCATTTACTCAGCTTAGGAGGCAGAGGGTCACTGATAGTGTGCAGGCAGCCTGGGCTCCATAGCGAGACTCTGTCTCCAAACATGTTGTTTGAAGGTGTAGAAAGGCACGAGATGATATTCAAGGAACATTGAGGATAAACCTTTCCAATCATGAATGAATTCCTTTGTCTCCTTATTTAATTGACAAACATTCTCTAAGCACTTACAGTATGCTGTCTCCTATGAGACATCATTAAATATATTAGACAAAAATCCTTTCCCATCATTTCTACTTCTTAACCAAATACAGGATGTATACTGGTTATGCTGTTCAATAAATTCTAGGTTATAAAAGAGAAATTACAAATGTGAATGGTCCTGGCAGGAAGGGAAGGTTGAAATTTTAAACAGTGGTCAAAGAAGCATTCATAACAATGTATCTTTTGAGTAGACTTGATATAAAAAGTAATATTATTAGTGCAGTATTCTGAGAGAAGAGAAAAGTTTTCTCATAAAAGGAAATGGGCATCATAAAATCCATAAAGTGAGAGCAAGGTTGCTTGGTTCAAGGTAGAACATTAAAAAAAAAAAAAAAATCAATGCATGTAGAGGACAAGGAGGGATAAGAAATTGTACCAGAAATTTAACTGGAGTTCATTCATTGAGATCCTGACACAGCTTTGTATGGGCTTTATGTTTTATTCTTAGGAAAAAGGAAAGCCATGCCAGATTTGGGAATGTTCATAGATCTTAGGCAGTAGTTTGATGGGAATAGATTATAAGGAACAATGTAACAGTATATGTTAGAAAAGGTAATGTCTAGGTCTATATGTTAGAAAAGGCAATTTTAGTAGAGATGATGACCAGACATGATTCTTGATGTATCAATGAAAAAAGAAATTCCTGACTCAATAAATATGAAATGTGAGAAAAAGCAAATAGTCAAGAATTATACTAAATTTGAAAATGAGTAATTTGAAGGATGGAAAGTGCATGGGTGTTTTAGGGAACTGTGTGCTTAGATGTGCTTAGTGCAATCCCTACATAGAATCTCAGAAATTTCTGTAAGTTTTACAGAGTATCCTGACACAGAAGAAAACTAAGTGTCTGCCTTCTCACTCAACTTCAGGTGTTCACTGTGCAAATATATTTAAGTTTTATTTTCATTTCATTTCAATCTCAGTGCAAAAATGTAAAAGGGGCACAGTCTTGAAAGAAAACATAGAGAAGATAAGAAAAATTTTAAAAGAAAACTATAGCAATGCTTTCAGAGAAAGTAGAAACAGATCTACTTCTGCAAATTATGACAATTTTAGACATAACTTAGATCATTTTTGTATTAAGCAATGAGTAATCTATTTTAGATATAACCATACTATAAAAAGAGAAATGAATATACATTTTAAGAGCATTGTTTTAAAATTGCTATGCAGAGCCCTGAGCTCATAGTGTGCACAGGTGGAATGAGGCAGAATGTAAGGTGCCTTTTATTTTTAACTTGCCAGTGTACTGTAAGTAATTGGATATAAAGAATGTACTGTTGTTTTTTGCTGAAATGTGAAAATAATGACACTATTATACAGGAAGCCTCTTATTTTACCCCTGCAATAAAGATGGGAATTTTTTTCCAGTGCTATCATAAAATTTAAATTTGAGGTGGCATGAAAATTGCTGAGTTGAAAGCAGAAATTCACGAATATATGCGAAAAAATTGAGTATACACTGCAAACATTGTAAAGTCTATTGTTTCTAAATTATTTCTATATGACTTGAATTTAATATTTCTCAAGCAAGAGCTTTGAAATTTTTTTCCAGTATGTATACTGTTACCGTCCCAGAATCTTTCACTTGTATGACACAAATATATGTGAGTAATACATACGTAGGGATATATGAATGTGTATATTTATACATGTGAATATGTATGTCAGAAATACACACACTTAAGGTGTCATATGCATGTATTCATTTTATAATCTGACATTGATAATTTTAAATTTTATTTAACAAAGATGCTAATTTGCTGAAAATAAAATATAATTAAAAACAAAAGCTCATGATATTTTCAAATTATAAAAATCTTATTATTCATAGCATTTCTTTTGAAATAAAAAACAAAAAGTCATCCTTAATAAAATGGCTCTGTGGAAAGCTATTTGCCTTTGTGTATTGATATGGAACCATTTTAGATCAGTTCTTTAGCTTATACATGATAAACGATTAACTAATTTAACAGTACAGCACAGACCTGCATATCATTGACTTATAAACAAGCATTTGCTGATGTTGGTCTGATTAAGATTTAGTGCAGATGCAATAGAGCACTGCAATTAGAATGCAGTAATATAACCTGACACACTAATATTTGTAAAATTCTATCCATATTCCCTTCACTAAAAAATAATCATAATAGTAGTAGCAATAATAATAATGTTACTATGCTGTTAATACCAACTACGTATAAATTGTGTGTTAGCTGTTTTGTCAAATGTTCTTCTTTATGATTTTTATTCTTTAAAATTTATCTTTTGAATACCATTTCCACAATATTTAGTCAAGAAAAAAATTTTAGTAATTTAAATTTTATTCAGAATAAAAGTTTTAGTTTAATGTATAATTTGAATTTTCAGTTTAAATCTCCCAAAGAAAAGCTTATTTAATTAAGAATGATTTTTTGTGTCAGGAATTGAACTCAGGACCTTACATTTGACAGTTTCCTAACTCACTGAGCTATATCTCCAGATGTGTGAATGAATATTTTGATATTATTTTCTGAAAGAATAATGTGCAAAGGGCTGGCCAAATAGCTGAGTAGTTTAAAGCGCATACAAACAAGTGCAGTGGTTGGGGGTTTGATCCCAGACCCGCCATGCCCAGCCCTTTGAGATCGCAATTAAGACTGGTAGGGGTGGTGCCTGCCTATAATCCCAGCTCTTGAGAAGCTGTAAACAGGTGAGTCACTATGAGGCCAATCTACCAGTGAGACCCTGAACACCCTGCAGACCCTTTCCTAGAATGCAATAAAAATATAATGTGCAAATTATTTAAAAAAAGAGGGTTTTTTACAGGAAGAATAAGATGACTCTTGAAATTTCTATTAGTAATTTCATATTATCAACTCTTGCCATGCTGTTTATGCCAAGAAATATTCATGTCTCTTGATATACAAGATATAACTATTTCATCAATGACTGAGCCTTTATATAATTTTTGTGTCTATTTGACATATTGCACTATTTTATCTTCAAATTTATTTGGATAGTACAATTATATTTTTTCTTAAAATTACATCAAATGTCAACAGAATCTATCTGTTCACATGTTTTGAAAATAATATAAATAAAACTGAAAGTGGAACATATTGTGCTATTTTACAAGCGCCTGTGGCATTATTTTAAGGAACACTACAATGTAATATAAAACTGTAATTTTTAAATGTTCACTGTCAAATTATATAGGCAACAACTGAGTGAAAACTGCATATGACACAACAC
The DNA here is from genome assembly GCA_004027165.1 of Ctenomys sociabilis. Classification (NCBI taxonomy): domain Eukaryota; kingdom Metazoa; phylum Chordata; class Mammalia; order Rodentia; family Ctenomyidae; genus Ctenomys; species Ctenomys sociabilis. The sequence goes on from PVKA01035379.1 coordinate 17,422, forward strand.
TGAAACAATTGTATTCTATTCCATTTAGTTAAAACAAGATATGGCTATATATTTAGATGAATCTGCCTCTCTCAATGACAGTCTATCTAATTCTTGTGCAGAGTTGTGAAAACATAAACTGCTTTCTAAAGTGAAATGTAAGTGTGTGACTTAAAGTTCTGCTTTACATTTTTCCTTCTCTTTGTGGTGGTGCTGATTGAAATCCCTGGTTAGTGCACATGTTCTACTGAGGTGTCACTTTAGTCCCCAAATTACTCAATATTATAAGACAATGATTGCAATACTATAATCATTTTTTTCTTTAAATGAATCATAAACTTCATGCATCCAATAGAAAAAATAGCTTAAATTTTGGTTTTATGCTTTTTCTGGGCTAGAGTATGCCAGAAGCAACCAGCCACAGCTGTTCTTTTTGAGATTAGGGGTATAAACAATCTATACTCTGTCATGTAGAATGCTAAGACTTGCCATTTCAGGCTAAAGTGGACTATGTGTCTTTTTACTTTTCAGTATGTTCAGTTTATGGCAGTTTCTTCAGAGGAAGCTGTATTGGAATTTGAAGAACATCTGTCTAGTTCTGATCTCCTTTTTAGATGTTCATGCATATTTATAATTTTAAATAATGATTTGTCTGTACCTAATGTGTCAAAACTCCAAACACATTTATATGTAATTTGTAAAGAGGGGAGCACCTGCTTAGGTAAGTGCAGGGACCGCAGTAAAATGCCCTGAACCACATGCTGGGCCAGCCCCGCCCACAGGCACACTGAGCCCGCCATCCAAAACAAGGCGTGGTGACGCATGCCTATAATCTCAGAGTTGGGGAGGCTGAAAACAGGAGGATCATTACAAGTCCAAGATGAATAGTAAACCCTGTAGAAATATATTTAAAAAAATATTTAAAATATGCAATAAAAACTAAAGTGTAAAGAAGAAAAATAACTATAAATAAATTTCTTGGTTCCTTTCTGATATTTTCTTTCTACTACCTTTGCTCACACTTAAATTTTCACCTTTCGTATATTCTTCATACATTTTATTCATGCCTTCCCCCCAAAATTTGAAAAGACTCAGCAGGCCACAGGAAATGGGAAGTTTTTAGAGTAATTAAAAACATATGAAAATGGGGATTAGGACTCCAAAAATGATATACATTGGATAACAGGATGGCTCAGTGGAATAAGGGCTTCCCTGGATGACGGGAATTAAGCTCTCCATTTACAACCGCTTCTTCATGAAATTTAAGAAATCTCAGTCAATTCCCTGTGGTGGGCTTCTCAATAATATGCCCACTGCTACTAAAGTGTATATAACGCTAACACCTTTGTCAGACACTGAGATCTGGATTTCTTGGATGAGATTAAAATTATAAGAGCCTATAGAATTCAACATGTTTAGAGACATAACCTATCATATTTGTTGATCCTCTTTAGGGGTTTTAGGCAGCAGGAATCAGGTATCAATTATTTTGTGATAATCATTTAAATTTCAGTCAATAAAAACAAATCCACAAAAATATAAAATAAAAAAAATAAATTTTCAGCAATTTCAGTTGCATTATAGACTGATTTCTGAAGTCAACTAATATATATACACAGCCTCAGAAATTAAATTATTCACTACTGAATTAAAATGTAGAAATTAATGGCACTGTTTAATACTTCTGTGTATGATATTGTGTATATTACATCAGGTACTCATTACATTTACTCTACATAATAATTCATAAAAAGGTAATAGATTTCTATAGTAAGAGTAGGCTTTTTTACTGTAAAGAAATCTAGTCAGTTTGATTTCCTTTTGATTTTATTTATTTATTTATTTATTTATTTATTTATTTATTTATTTGCCATATTGGGGATTGAACTTAGGACCTTGTGCTTGCCAAGCAGGTGCTTATTCTACTGAGCTATCTCCCTAAATCCCAATTTATTATTATTACTATTTTTTTGTATTTTAGGAAAGGGTCTACAGGGTGTTCAGGTTCTCACTATAGACTGTAGTGATCTGCCTATTTACAACCTCCCAAGAGCTGGGATTACAGTCACGCACCACCACCTCCAATCTTTTTTTTATTTATTGAGAAAAACAATTGCAGTGAGACAGCTTCAAAACAGGTTCATAGGAGAGTTACAACAACTAATACATTGCATATTGTTGTCTTCATAGTGGTTATTTATAGTATAAGATGCAGACATGATATCCTGTCCAAACACTATTAGTACAAATATTTCTTCTCATTAAATTAAGAAAATATAGCTATATATCTATCCTAACTATTTTGTACATACAAATACAAAACTGTTCTTTTATAGCACCCTTTTTTCTTTAGTTTTGTAAGAGTAGGTTTTAAGACACCATCTTAGGTTTGAGTAATGGTAAGATATCCCTTACAAAGGGAATTTTTATGGAATACAGATCACAAAAATTGACTCAAATAAGTTCAATGAGCAACAGTGTCAGTGATTTGTGTTCAGATATACTTCCAGTTCTGAATAAGGAAAGCAGATCAGAATATTAACACATGCAGTCATTTTACTTGCTCACTTTTCCTTCCCAGTTCATAGAGGATATGGTGTTTATTTTCTTGCATGTGACTCAGAAAGGGAGCTGTTGACTCCACTGTCCGCCCATGTTGAAGGGAACACAGGCATTCAATTTTCCCAAGGAAGACAAGTTTTTAACTTATTTCTTAATATTTTTATTAGCCCAGGCTTGCAATCCATGATGAGTGCGTTCACCATGGAGATGTGCACACACACATAACACATCGTAATGATTGTTGTCCCCCTGCAGTCATCTCCTTCCCACGCTTCTTTGTCTCCCCATTAACAAAAGCTCTGTTTTCATTTTTTCTCCATATCTCTCTTATGGTGAAATCAGTTTTTGCATGGTTTCTCCTATATGAGAAACTCAAATTATAAATAAAGAGAAAAATAAAAGATACATAATACGAACTAGGATGTTCTTTTAAGTGAGAAGGAGAATAAGACTTGCAAAGGGGGACGGGAAAAAAAGAAGAGATTTAACAATTCTTGAAGATGCTAGACTCATACATATAAGGGGGAATGATATCACAAAATGGAAAGTCTTAAAGTCAATCATAAAAACAATTGTATGTTTGTTACAATAATTGCTGTCTTTCATAGAAATCAAGAAATTATATTCAATTAATATGAAAGTGCAAAATAGTTCTAAGAAGAGAACAGCAAGGTGGGGAAATCATTCCTGTTATAGGTCAAATATTTGTGAAATTATAAGAATTAAAATAATGTGGTCATTAAGATAGCATTTTTTTGGAGGTTGAGGGTAAAAATTTACTGGAGAGAAAAGCTTCTGTCAGAGAGGGACAGAAGAGGGACCTGAGGGGTCTGCCCTAATATAGTATTTGATATATAGAGCCTATGCAACAGAGCCTACAATACAGAAAAAAGCATAAGCATTTCTTGGATCTTTATACTTGATAGAATCAGTAAGGCTATTCATTAGGGAAAGAACAAATCTTTCATTTATGAAAAATTTTCTTTTGAAGTATTTCACAACATACATATAACCACTATTAAATTATATTAAATAATGAATATATTAAATAAAAATAATGTACTATATAAATATATAGTAATATTGTTTGAATGCCAGAGAGAGCTCTATTATCTACTATTATAAATAATGTACTATATAAATATATAGGAAAATTGTTTGAATGCCAGAGAAAGCCCTATTATCTACTATTATAAGTAATGAGCCAGTCCATATAAAAATGAAAATATATTGAAAAATACTTTGAGACACAATACTTAAATACTATAAGCATGACTGACACATAAGTTGTAGCTTACTAGAAAATAATTATGTTACAAAATATAGATGTATGATATTTGGAATACTGTACATAAATAGCTTCAATAGATAAGTAGATAAGAGTGAGGAAGATATTTTTGACTATTACTTAAAGATCAGTATGTATGAGACAATTGTTATCTAAGAAAAGTAAATTTAATCAATTATAGTTCATATCCAAAAGATGAACAGAAATGAAAATTATCATTTAAATGTCAGTGTAAGAAAATGGACTTTGTATTGAATTCAAATGACAGTATCAGTTTTTATAAGAATGGTTTTGGAACTTTTGTAAAATTTGGGAAACATTAAATATGTTTACCTAGCAAGTATACGTCTACAAAAAGATTTTGATGTGCACACAGGGATATTGGTTATCTGATGTTAGAATAAATCTTAGAATATAAAATTAAGTGTAATGGCATCTCTATTCTTGCTGTTATTTTCAAACACTTTGTTTTGCAAACAGAAGTATTTGGCAAAATTGTGTTTCTGCTTGTGAACTCTGCGGTGAACCCTGAAGATGAACATAGCATTGTTTTATTCAGAATTGTGGAAAGAATTAAATTCATGAAATAAAGTACCACAGTATGTACACTAATGCTGCAGGACACTTACACAAAGTGAATATGAATGTATAAAGGTGCCACAAACATGAGATTTATTGTGCACACTGAATATTTTATATCACAAAAAAAAACATTTTTAGGTCTCAATGTTGAGCAAAAAAGTCAAGTACAATGCCAACAATTGTCATTCACATATATTTAGAACATTAGAATACTTTTTAATTTTACATTTTAACAAATGTATGTTGAATACAGATCAATTGATAACACCTAGTTACAATAATGGCCTGACATTCATAATGGATTATAGTAGAGGAAAACAAGGGTAAAGTCAAGTTGAATTTGATAAGTGTTTACGAAGTCATCCTCAATTTTATATTTCATATTATTTCTGCCTTGTATGTACCTGTTTCTCTTTTAGCATACTATATTCTTTTGCTCTTAAAAATAATTTTAAAAATTTCCCTATGATATTATTTATTAAATTTTTATTGGTACATGTTTGTACTCCATTGTGTTTCTCTTGGAAGCTGTGCTCTATACAGTAAGTAGTCCCTCGCTTGTGTACAGTTCAACTTTGTAGACTCACCATTTCATGGGTTTCACAAAATACTATCTAAATTACTTTTTGTCATATCATAGGATTTTGCAGTATCATATAGTATACGTGTGTTGTTAAAATTATGTAGGCTTAAGCCGGGCATGGTGGTGCATGCCTGTAATCCCAGCACTCGGGAGGCGGAGGCAGGAGGATTGTTGTGAGTTCGAGACCAGCCTGAGCTACAAAGTGAGCTTAAGGCCAGCCTGAACTGCATAGTGAGACCCTGTCTCAAAAAGACA
>PVKA01035380.1:0-22669 GCA_004027165.1 Ctenomys sociabilis
GGGCCCAGGGATCTGTGATAAATGGGACCAAGAGGGGCTCCTGGGGGAGCAAGGAGCTGCAATCATGCAAGGGTAGGAGCTTCAGAGAGACGTGAAGTTCAGGCCGGGAGAGCCGCCAGAATCAACATGGAGTCACTCCGGTCAAGCCCTCACCAAAAGCAGGCTAGGAAGCCAACAGGTACTGATACAGAGACACATCACGGTGCGTGATAGCAGCAGCTACTCAAACCGCAGCTGGCTCAAAGGCCACATCTGCAAGGACGCCTGCCCAGCACGGTGTTTAAACTGAACCAGCACCACCCTGGCTACTGATCCTGGGGGCCGAGGATTATGCCTTCAAAATGCCTGATGAAACATCCCTACATGTACGCATCACTTAGCAGGGCACCTGAGCTCCCACAGCAACGCCCTGCTACTCCCAGGTCCACGCCAAGCTGTGGGAATCTTTCACAGCTTGGCATGAAAAGGGGACCACTGCAGTGGACAGTCTGACACAGAATGGGTAGCCCAGGCATGTAGGGCCTCCAGGGTGCCCACCTAGGGGCCAGGTAGGCCGGGACCACAGCTCCTCTGCTGGTGCCACTCAGAGCAAGACCACACTCCCAGAACTCCACCACCTCTCCGGCATGACCACAGCCATGATGGAGCCCACCACGAGTGACGGCTGCGCAGTTCACGCCCACACCTCCCCCACTTCTGCGGGACCGATGGTGACTGTTAGGTCAGGCTGCCCATGTCACAGCTGAGAAGCCCAGGCAGGGAGGGTCGCGATGCCCCCGGCAGAGCCAGAGCAGCACTTCCTCACTTCTCCCAGGCTAAGCTGCCTCCTACTGGCCATCAGCTGGGTCTGATAAACAGAAGAGTAAGGACAGGATGAAGAGATAATCAGCTGCCAGAGCTCCCTGGAAGTCAGAGGCAGAAGGAGAATCCCCAATTTAATTACAAGGAGGGGATGGAGCAGCCCCCACCCCGACAGTCAGGGTGCATGTTCACTATCTTTTGCTGCTTCCTGCAGCCATGACCAGATCCCCCCACTCCCAGGCAGCGATCAGCAGAGAAGGGGCTAGGCCTGCTCCCGGCCACCCTAGGGCTGGGTCCAGAAGGCAGCCATTCTGAGTCTGAGTCCAGGTGCTGATGCAACATCAGAGAGAAACAAGTCCCAACCTCACTGCAGACCCAAGTTAGTGCCACCATGACGCTCTTGCAAGAGAGGGATGGCACATAAGGCGTGCCACGAGCTGGTGTGACCATGGCAACGGCCTGGCAAAGGGGCAGGGAGGCCCAGAAAGGCTGCCTTCGAAGCCTCTTGGCAACTTACAGGTCCCACTGAGTTATTTGTTTTGCATCCTAGTGGGGACTTGTTTTCCTTCATTTCAATGATGATCATCCTCATTAATAATACAGAAGCCTATGATACGGACAGAAATATACAGTGGTGGTAAGTACAGCCGCCACAGCGATAGCGAGCAGTCATTAAGTGCGGGGCTGGGCCTGGCCTCCTTTGAGCATGCCACAAGTACTGACACGCTTACTTCTGAACAACTTAAGTCATTCTGCTCTCTTCCACTCTGCCGCCTTCCCGCATGCATCTGATATGCTCCTTCATGGAACTGACGCCCCCAGGTCCTAACCCCAGCCCACCCAGTGGACGGCACTGCCCATTGGGAAAATGGCCACTCATCTCCCGGTGGCATCTCACGCATTTCACGGCATGGAAAATAAAATGCTGCCTCACCCCTGTTGCTTCTTCCTTCTGCCAAAACCCTAACACCTCAAGGCAGTCACTGAACAGGGGCCCCCTGCAAAAAAAAAAAAAAAAGAGCACACTGAATGCCCAGAACACACAACGTAAGGAAGAGGTCATGATGAGGAGCTGATCCTGGACTCCCTAACCCCTAGCGACAACCCCAAGCAGAAGCTGGAGTAAGGGAGGGGCTGGCGGCCCCTCCTTACGGGAGGGCTCTGCCTTCTACACCTGGACTGTGGGCTGTGCCTGCAGACCAGGGCAAGAAGAGATTTCTGCAGGGCTACGCTGCCCACCGTGTGGTCTGGTCACAGCAGCCGCTGGCCACTACCAGGCTCAGTGGTCGGAAATGAAGGTGACCGTGTGCTACCAGCCATAGGAGGAGATGGGCTGGGTGGGAAGAGGCAACGGTGACCCAGTGAAAATGGGACATGGCAAGACAGGATGAAAACACTGACTGCCCCAAATCGCAGCAAATTTTGCTAGCATTTGTTGCTAAAATCCCTATCCCAGTGATTGAACTCAGGACTTGGCATTGAGCTACCTGCCCGGCCCTTTTTTATTTTTTACTTTGAGACAGGTTCTCAGGAAGTTGCTAAGTTTCTCTAGTTGGGCTCTGTGATCCTCCGGCCTCAGCCATTTCCCACCACCACACCCAGCTCAAAATCCTAATATTTTTAAGTCAAATACCCTTAGATGAGTGAGTTGAATAAATCCTCAACTATTGAAAGTAGGTAAGACAGATTTTCAAATTTTTCCCTCAGGATAAAAATTTCCGGACTTCATTTCCGACCACTGAGCCTGGTAGTGGCCAGCGGCTGCTGTGACCAGACCACACGGTGGGCAGCGTAGCCCTGCAGAAATCCCTTCTTGCCCTGGTCTGCAGGCACAGCCCACAGTCCAGGTGTAGAAGGCAGAGCCCTCCCGTAAGGAGGGGCCGCCAGCCCCTCCCTTACTCCAGCTTCTGCCTGGGGTTTGACATCACCCCTCCTCTGCTTGCGGTCTCTTCTTTTGTAAGGACAGTTTTCACTAGGGGTAGGGAGTTCAAGATTATTCTCCTAGGGTACAAATCAAAGTCATCGCTGACAGCTGCTGGGCCCAGCACAGCTGATTTGAGTTTCAGGAGGCTCTGGGCCCTGGAGCAGGAGCCAGGGTGAGCTAAGAGGCGCCTCTGTACGCATGCCTATTTCAGAGACTTAATGTGGAAAACAGAACACATCATTTTAAGATTTTGGGTGCATAAGTTATTACCATTAACTTCACACTTTCCTTTTCTTTTGTGTACCATGACTGCTAAGAGTTTTAAATTATGCACGTGGTTCCCATTAAATTCCATCTGCTCAGCAGGGCTATATAGTACATCAGGCATTTTAAATATTAAGCTATATCTTTAGAATACTTAACACCAAAAAAATTACAATACTTAGAGATCCAAAAGGGGTCCAATGTTAGATAAATTGATACTCTAACTGCAGCAGCGGCTTCCTGCTCCCCTTGTTCTCAGGGGACCCACAACTCCTTCCTACGAGAGCTGCCTCTGCAGTCCGGCCACATAACCCTTCACACTTGACCACACCCCCATTTTGGCCTCATCTGGTTGGACCAAGAAGCAGCCACAACCTCCTGGACACAGCCAATCAGCTGAGCCAATTACACTCCTCGCTCAGGAAACCTGCAGGTGGAAGGGGGGTGGGGGCTGAGCCCTGTGAGTGCAGAGGGTGAGGGTGTACTGCAGTGGGAGGCTGAAGGGTGTGGAGCACTGAGGCCGCCCCAGATGAGTGGGGCCTGGAGAGCGCACAGAAACCAGACAGCCAGGGCTGCCGCTGTCCCAGGGTCCCTGAGGCATTTATTAAGGATCACAAGTACCCAGACTCTAATATACATGAAACAGTGCTTGCTGGGTTCTTCACCATTAAAAAAAAAAAATCCAACTGTGGCCTTTTATCCATGGCTCTGCAGAGCTAGACTGCGGAGCTTCAGGTGCACAGCTAGAGGGAGGGCACACACATAAGGCCACAGTCGGAGCTAAAGCGGGACAACAGCAGTCTACTCCATGTGGCTCCCCAAATTCTGTGGCAGCCAGCTGGTCACATTATGATATGAAACACACCTGCACTATGCAAATAAAGCAGTGGCTCTATCCCAGGAGAGCTGTTTAAAGAAAAAAAAAAAAATTGTACTGGGCACTGAAGCAGATCTTTACAGTGAGTTGCATCCCCACCCACTCTTTTAACTTTTTATTTTGAGATGGCGTGTTGCTGAGCTGCCCTGGTTGGGCTTGAATTTGCAATCCTCCTGCCTCAGCCCTCCACAGGATTGCAGGCATGTCCCACCACAACAAGCTTTATTTTGAAAATAAATAAAATTCTACTTGCAAATATATCCCACAGAGAAGGAGAGAAGCAAAAACAAAACAAATTAAAAACAAAAACCTTACCTTGGCCTAAGAAAGACTTGCTGAGTGGAGCGGACTCCTACTCCTGGGAAGCCGAGTGACCTCGGGGAGCATCCTGAAGCCTGGCGCAGGGCCTGGCACTGGGGCTGTGGGGCTGGAGCAGATGGACCTCGTGCCCTCCTCCCAGGGCTTACCTGAGCTGTGCCAGGAATGGCCAGCCCTGGAGCAAGAGGCTGGAGGACACAGGCTCTGGGGACAGGAGCCAGGCCAGTGTGCTCCACTGTCACAGGCCCACCCGGCAGCAAGAACCAAGACTGACCACAGACCGGAAGCCGCCACTCAGCCCTGGCGACACTGCCACCATTTGTGTGGCACATGTCTTGTGGAGGCCCTGAATAACATCATAAGAGCCCCAGGCTCACACCACCAGCCAGCCAGCATGTGGACGAAGATTGGACAGACAGTTGGGCAGCAGGCTCAACACCTGGGCCTGCACCCCACAAACCCCGGCCCGGCCACCCAAGTGCAGCCTCCCAAGCTAATGAGGCTGAGCCAGCTGTAATTACACCAGTGCCAGCGCTCAGAGACTGGCGGGCAGACGCAGGGCCTAATGAAGCATCCCGTGTTCTACAAAGCTCAGCATGCACTTTAATTAACCCTCTGCCGGGGTGTGCCTTGTCACCCACAGTTTCCCCACAGACTCCCAAGGCCAGAACAGGGATGGCTGCAAGGATGAGGGACTCAGGATGCACCAAGGCTTTGGGACTCAGCAGCAGAGCAGGCACTGGGGTCTGAGTTCCCATTTGGATAGAAAAGTGTCTCAGAGGTACAGGTGTGGAGAGGCACAGCTGGTGTCAGGCAAGACGCACAGACAGGATGGTAGCTGGTGAGTACAGGGGTGGCCCTAAAGGCCGTTCCGATGGTCGGGAGATGTGCAGAGTTGGCAGGTGGACCCAGCTCTGTGGCTTGGACTGCTCAGGTGCGGCAAGACCTCACCACACAGAAGCCCCTCCTAGGCAGGTGCTGGGGCCTCCAATCCCCAGGTGACCCTGTAACATGCCAGGTATCCTTGCTGTGACTTCACAGTCCCCAAAGTTTTACATGTTGGAACCATAATTCCCAAACTCTGAAGCCAAGGCCTGTGGGAGGTGATGGGGGGAGGGAAGCCCATGAGACGAGGCCACTGTGCAGTGGGATCAGTGGCTTTAGAAGAGCAGAGGTGACCTGAGCTGGCACCTGTGAGACACAGGTCACAGTCACGCACCAGCCCTCAGCAGCTGTGGCCACCCGCCCACGGACCAAACCCACTAGAACATTCTACCCTAAATTAGTCTCAGGCTGTCACTTAGAGTAACAGAAAACTGGCCTAAACACTCAGGGAATATGTAAAGAAACCCAGGTGCAGAGCCCCAGTGCCCAGCAGCTCGGTGTGACTGGGTGGAGTGTTCAGAGACACCCCCCCTCTGCAAAGCCCTCCCCAACAGTCTCACTCTGCAGTTCAGGATGGCCTGGGATTTACTATGAAGCCCAAGTTGGTCTCAAACTCACAGCGATCCTCCTGCCTCAGCCTCTAAGTGCTAGGACTCCCAGGCGTGCGCCACCACACCCTGCATTACATCCGGTTCCTTTTGCTAGTGTGCTGGTGACCCCAGCCCCACAGCCCGTCCTCACAGGCTTCGGCCATGGGCATCCTCTACTGCGCATGACCACTCTTGCTGGGTCAGCATCTTCCTCCCTGGTGTGACCTTGGGTGACCTGGATGGGGCCTGCAGAGCTCTCACACTGTACCTTGTACCTGGCTAGGCTTTGACCTGGCTCCTCGAATCCCAAGGACAGTATCTCTGGGGATCTTTGCAGCCTCGCTGCCTGGCACAACCAGCCTGGCTCCCTCTGGACCTTATACCAGCTTCAGTGTAAACACATTCACCTGCCAAGGTCTTTGAGGGGTCCCCAGGGACCCACGTCCACAACCACTAACACACAGCAGGAACTCAAAGCTGTCTCCTGTCCAGGGTGAATCGGCCTCCATCCAACCCACACTGATGGAGACCAAGTATTGGAGCCAGAATTCAAGTTCAGGCCAAGCTCCCAGCCCCAGTCACCATCATACCTGGGACCCAGCGCTCTTGGCTGTGCCGGACCAGGGGGTGGCCTGGAACCCCGTCCCCCACAATCACACTGGCTGAGCTGAGCCCTGTCACTGAGCGCTGTGAGATGACTCAGTGGCAAACTGCCCTCTCTGTGGGACCAAGGGAAGAGGGAGAGAGGTGGACAGGAGCCCTGAGTGGCCAGAGGCTTCAAGACAGTCCTTCCTGCAAGCCCCGCTGAGCTCTGTCCAACATCAAGACCCAGGCCCAGCCCAGGTTAAAGTGTGAGACCTGCAGGCCTGGGTCCTGTCCCAGGTGCAGTGTCCCTGGGCACGGCCAGGACACACCCCTCCACCCACACAGCACAGGCATGACAGCACTGGGCTGCATCTGTGTCCTCATGACCCCGTCCCTCCTTGTCTGCGACCAGCAGCTAGATTTGGGGCTGATTTCAATCCAGGGTGACCTCATCTTGGCTAGTTACGTGCAAAGGGTCTCTATTTCCTAATAGAATCACATTCTGAGGTTCTGGGCGGTCATACTTTTGGGTAAACATTATTCACACTATCATCTAGAAGCCCCAGCTTTCTGGGATCTGTATTCTTGGAGGTGTATTTCTCCTTCTTCCCCCCTTTCCCACCCCACTCTCACACACACCACACACATGCACACCCCACTCCACATGACAAGTGGGCATGGCTTCCCAAGGACAGGCTGTGGGACGACACGCAGGCTGGCACTCGGCCATGACAAATGTCTGGTCTCCTGCCAAGACCCACTGCCAATGTCTCCTTTCACCAGAACCTACTGCGGGTGGTGAAGGTGAGAACAAGATCATTCGTGGCAGGAGGACCAAAAGCCCCTCCCTTCCCCACACAGCAGTCTTCAGAGACCTTGAGGTTCCAGCCCAGAGCTCCAAACTGCACATGTGGCTTCGGGTGCAAAGAACATGTGCCCTTTTTCTGCAAAATATGCCAGCCCTCCTCCACAACTGTGCTTCCCCCTTCCCACCTGGCACTCCCACCTGTACAGGTCAGGAAAGGGGGCTGACCCTGGTCAAGCTCTGGCTATCTCCAGGGGACCCTGCCATCCAGGACTCTTGTGACAGGGATATGCTCCTTAGCCCGCCACAGGGCACGCTGAAGGAAAGGACAAAGGGAAAACCTAGTGCCTGCTGGCTGGCGTGACCCTGTTGGGACTCAGTCCCTATGTAGCAGCACCGAAAAGTGGGACCTTTAGAGGTGCCAAGGTGCTGAGGCTCTGCTAATAGTAGAGGGTGTGGCTAGGGTGGGAGCAGCTCCCCGTCAGAATAGGCTTGTCCCACAGGGAAGTTCAGCCCCGCCTTGCTAGCTCTGGCCCTGTGACACCTTGAGCCCTGCTGTGAGGTAGCAAGAGGACCTCCAGAGACAGCTCCTCCACACAGAGTTCTTTATAATGACTCAGTCTGCCACCTTCTGTTACAGGCACACAAGACAGACTGAGTCCCTCAACTGAAGAGGAGCAGACCTCTGCCTTCTGCGGCAGACCTAACATGGCACAAGGAGAGCCCAAAACGATAACCGCAAGAGACTGGTGACCTGGAGGCCCTGGGCACACAGCCGACACATACCACACACTTGTGAAGGTCCCAGAGGTATGTTCCAGGACAGCATGGACAGCTGTCCTCAGGGAGGCCAGGGAGGGCTCCGTGAGGAGCTGGTTCTTGGGTGGGGCTCAGCAGAACAGAGCATAATCCCACATCACAGGAGGCAGTGCCAGGGAACAGGACAAGGGCACAGACTTCACATGACAGCCAAGCTCTCATGCTGACCCCCCAGTTGTCCCTTAACCCTGAGATCACTGGGCACACAGTCAGGAGGATTGGCAGGTTCCGTGCCCTTGCTAGCTGTCTGTGTGCACCTCCATCCTGTTTGGACAAGCCTCCCACCAACCATGCACCCAGAAAAGGAGTCAGCCACATGACTGACTGGGCCAGGAAGACAGCTCAGCAGCACAGCGCCTGTCTGGCACAGCCTGGGGGCTCCAACCACAGAACTGGGGTTCCTGACTCTGGGGAAGGCAAAGGCTGCTGCTCGCTTCTCCTGAGGAAGCCTGTGGTTAACAGGGTCAGAGGGCTGACTCACCTGGACCAATCTCAGAGGAGGGTCGGAACAAGCCAGCCCACTCATTTAGACCACAGCAAGGACTCGCCAGTACCTGCTCGCTCGCAGGCACTGGGCCCTCAGTTACAGTCTCAGCCTCAGTAGGAGCCCAGGACTGTGGACAGCTTTTTACTGCACTTTATGGACCCAGTGTCTGGTATGGTAAAGACAGCAGGCTGGAGCTCACGGCCAGGAGGCATCAGAGCTGTGGCCCGAGCCATGGTCTGCCGGACTCCTTGCCCTACAGTCTTCTGCAGATTTCCTCGGTACCAAGAGCCAGCAAACTCCAGAAAGAGCCAGAATCAGAATGCCGCTCTGCAGCAGATCTGGAAGAGGTGCCACAGCAGCAGGTGATGAGTGTGCGTGCCACTGTCCAAATGGAACCTCCTTGGAGACCAGCCGGATTACCCCCTCTCTAGACCATGCAGCTCAGCGCAAGTATCTTCAGTGTCTGCCTGCGGCATTGCCTTTTCTAACTTAAGCCTTACACCCTCGTTCCCACCTTCTGGGCTCATGTACCACATCCCTTTAGAAGGTGAGTGCACAGTTCAGGCAGATAATCAGGAACCGATGGACAGCCAGTCCTTTGTCCTTGCAGGGAAGACGATAGCGAAGACAGAAATCTGCACTTTAGGCCTGCAAAGAAGAGACTGCTCCGGAGAAACCTAATGCAAACGGTAAAAGGAACTCAGCAACGGGCCACTAAGCACACAAAATTAATTTTATCGCCGACTCTTCAGAATAGTAACTGAGAGCCAGGGTGGTGGCAGGAGTCTGGCAATGGCTTGGAAGTAAGCAGATCGCAACCACACCACCTGGCTGGCTTCTCCTTTCCAGCAACAAGAGGAGAAACCAGGCCTCCGACTGCCGCACATGGCTTCCCTAGTCCCGGAGCCAAGACAGTTTCCAGCTGTAAATGAAGGTTACATCATATCAGACAGGACAGGGCCTGTAAGGGAAGGGCCAGCAGGACCCCCATAGCATCTAGAAAGCCCAGCAAGTGACCCATTTGAAGATGCCTGCTCCATTTGGACACGGAGGCCGGAGAGGCCAGTCATGGTGCCTGGAGCCATGTGGCCCCAGCCAGGGCTGGGGTTCCCAAGCTGTCTTTCTCTGCTCCACTTCCCACCTTGGCTCAGGGAAATGCCAAAGGGGAGGACAGGTTAGAAGAGAATGAGTTCTCTGCATAGCATGCTCCCCGTGGTGGGGACTGCATTCTCAGGGGCCTCGTGTGATGAAGCCCAGCCACAGTCCCTGGAGCCACACTGAACCTCTGCTGGGTGTGCACAGTGCTAGGGACAATAGTGGCCGACTGCCAGTGAGCTCCCAGACAGGCTGGCAGGGCACTGGAAAATCCAGGCCATTTCCACGTTGCGTCTGCCCTGCTTTCAGCACAGGACAGCTCAGGCCATGCCTGGGAGGAGAGGGCTTCTCCACTCCCACTGCCCTGGGCCCTCACATTTGCCCCAGTTTAAGAAACTGACCTTAGGGAACCCACAGGGCTTCCGTTTCCAAGCCCAAGGACTGGGACAAGCTGGAGAGGGGCTAGGGGCACAGCAGCACCCAGTGACAGCTTCACTAGGCTAGGAAAGGGGACTAGGTCAGGCAGCGCCAGCCACAGCTGGTGTGAACAAAAAGAGTGTGCAGGGCTCAGAACAGAGAGGCCCCACCATGGCCCTGTGGAGCACAGCCTCCTTAACAAGCCCTCACACAGAAGCCACACACTCCTATGGTCCCCCTTGGGGCCCAAGTACTGCTGTTGCTTTGGTTGTAGTACTGGGGACTGAGCCCAGGGCCTCCCAGGTGGGCTATGACCCCCACTCCTTTTATTCTTTTTTGTTTTGAGACAGTGTCTGGCTAATTTGCCAGGCTGAGCCTGTACTCCCCACTGTGCTGTCTCGGCCTTCCAGCGGGCCGGGCCCACAGCTGTGCACCACCACACCTGCCTTCTGGGGTCTCTTCTGTAGCAACCCTGCCCTTGGGCAAGAGGGCTCTGAATTTAACCGCAAACGTCCTCCCAACACCAGTGATAGTGATCCAGTTTCTCTACTGCAGCAATGAGCAGACCCAGACCTTCAGACCACACTTTGGTTCCAAGGGGCTCTGAACACCACTCCATGGGCTGAACAGATGATCGTGGACCCAAGCACAAGTGCGGGGGCCCACAGCCCACAGGAGCAGCCCCCCATGCCCCTCACAGCCAGAGCCTTCAAGTCTTGGGATCCCCCAAAATCCCAGTCTCAGTCCTCGCCCACAAACCTCTGTGGGACCTGAGTTTTGGGCCAGAGCATCCTGGACCAGGAGAGCAGTGACCACTGGTCACATCTACCCCGGAGGACCAGAGAAGCAGGCAAACACGTTCACTTTTCTGTAGCAGTTCAGGAAAATCCACACTCAGGAAAGGTTATAAATAGCATCCCATCAATTTAGGTTGGGTTCACTGTCAAACGAGTTAGAAAACTCTGCAACTGTCAAATCTTTGGGATCCCTGAGTGTCTTCCAGTGGGTTTCTTTCTGCAGAGTTAACATAGTCCCAGTCCTCCTGACAGAGCTGGGGAAGGGAGGTCGAAGCTTGACACCCTCAGCACCTCTGGCCTGATGTGACAAAGGACCTCCAGAATGGCTGGCCCCCTTCACTGCCCCAGTGGTGCCTCCCTGCATGGGGCAGCCGCCGCCCCCTGGTGCCCAGCACCCAGCCCCAGCTGCCGCCCCCTGCTGAACCAGTCTTGCTTTGGTTTGTTTGTTTATTTACTTATTTATTTATTTTTGGTGGAACCAGGGATTGAACTCAGGCCCTCATGCTTGCCAGGCAAGCACTTATTCTACTGAGCCATCTCCCTGGCCCTGTACAGGTCTCACTTTGGGTGCTGCATGCTGACCACCTGTCTGCCTATCTTGCACATCCAGGCTACAACAGTCACCAAAATAGAGAAGAAGCACTTTGCTCCACTTCCTCAAAAAGCACGGTCAAGTGCCTGGCTGTACACAGCTATCCAAACATAGCTGCATGCATCGTGTTACATGCCTATGATCCATCACCTGGGAGGCTGAGGCAGGATGATTGCAAATTCCAGTACAACTGGGGCAACCTAGTGATTCAGGGCCACTGTGTCTGAAATGAAATTGGAAAGGGCTGGAGATGAGGGAAGGGATGGAGACACCATCCCCAATCAGAAGCGGTTGCATCTGAAGTCTGAACTGTCCCTGTGCCTGCTGGTGACACAGTGCCTGGGGCATGCAGCTGGCAAGTCCTCAGTAGCTCCAACTTCAGCCTTACAGGGTGGAGCAGGGCTGGACCAGCGTCACAGGGAGCTGGGAAAACAGTGCCCATCAAATGCCGTGTATGACCAGACCTCAGCATTCCTTAGCCTTCCTGGTCACCCTCTGCATGGAGTTTGGCCTGGACAGAACAGTGTATTGTTCCCAGTGTCCCCTGATGCTTGGAACCCACATGCACGCTGGACTCCATGTGGGACAGCAAACTCCAGAGTGTGTCCACTTGCCAGATCCAGCTGTGTGTCGGCTTCTGATGGGCACCTAGGAGAGGGAACTGCAGCCTCCAGCAGCAGAGTGACAGGGCCTCAGGACGGAGAGGACAGACAGCACAGCCCATTGCTCCTCTGCTCTGGGCCAACCCTTGCCATCCTTGCCACTGGGTGTTTTGGGCCAGGAGTGCCTCTTGTCCTGCACCAGGAGCATCGATCCTGAGTCACAGCCCGGTTGCTACGTGGAAACTTTCTGCCCCTGCTTTGCCAGTGGCTTCTGCAAAGCTAAGCAGGTCACACATGATTTGTGAATAGAACTTTGAGGTCAGCCTCTTGGGAATACCAGTTTCATGTGCAGCTTCTGTGTCACTGTGCTTTGTGCTGCATTGGCCACCGCCGAGCAGCTGCAGTGAGATCTAGGGCTGGCACAGGGCACTAAGGCAACAGGGACCCACAGGACGTGTCACCTCCCCAAGACGGCCACCCCATCTCCCAGGCTCAGGCCCTGTTCAATCCCACCCATGTCCCTTCCTGACAGTCCCTTCCATTAAAGGACCTTCAGCATTTCCTCCAGGTAAGACTAGATTTGCTTCAATGTTTCCTTATGGGGTGTTTAACAGGTTTTTAAACACAGTGCCAGATCTATGCAGGACTGTTCCGACTTGAGTTGGTGTCGAGCAGCATGTCACCCAGCTTGTCCAGGGCTGGCGCCAACCATGCCTGGCCCACGCTCTGATGCTGCACGCCCGGAGATCCCTGGGGACACATGGATCAGGAGAGATGAGCGTTGAGTTTCTCTTCAGTTACTTCTGCCGGGGCCAGATGTGCAGGCTGTGCCCTTCCGGCATAGGCTGGTTACTAAGGAAATAGGAGGTGCAGAGCACATACAGGTGGCAGAGCAGAGTTTAGGAGCAAAGCATGATCGGCTGGACCGGTCAGAAGGCAACACACAGCTGGAGCCGGCAAGCCGCCTCACACCGTGGGCCGACGAAGGGTCCTTCTCTCCGAGACTCCGAGAAGTGCCGGGGATGTGCTAATAACACAAGCATCCAAGAACCACACTTGCTGCCATCACTGACTCTAGGTTCCCAGCAGATTCAGGGGTGAAAGGACAGGAGGTCCAGTCTGCCCCAGAAACAGGCAAAAGGGACACAGAGGGACATCAGAGGAGCTGGCTCAGGCGGTTCCCAGAAATCGGCTGCCACTCCCGCCTGCACAGGCACCACACTGCAGGATCAGCAGAAATAATTACACCAGCCTGGAGCCCAAAAAGATAAAGAATCAGATTTATTACAAAGGCAGGCAGGCCTGCTTGTAGGAATGGCTCGCTCCTGTGGGTGACGCACACTGATTTATGGCACCCCACTCATGGGGCGATGATTTTCAGTTTCTAATTCTCTGAAGCAGACATGGGTTAAAAGAAAATTAGAAACCTAACCTTAGCATGCTTCAAAATAGCTCATTTTCCACCCAGAAGGAACAGCAGGCCCGTTCCTCTTGTTTTCTTCTAAATTAGGGAGGCATACTCTAGGGTGACAGAGGGCTCTAGTCACCCACTCACAGCCAGGACCCAAGGCCAGTCTCCCTCCCAACAGGGCCTCACCCCTCCCATATGCCCACTGAGCTCTCCCTAAATGGAAACCCTGAGCACTGCACTGTACCCCAAGTTTCACAGGGAGTAAACTTTTGTCTTGAATTTTTGAGACAAGGGTTAACTAGGTAGCCAAGGCTGTCCTTGAATTCACAACAATCCTCTTGCCTCAGTTTCCCAAGAGCTGGGATCACACCAGGTTTTCATGGACAGGAAATTTAGCCCCTAAGGCAACACCACTGAGAGGTGGGGCCTAGGGTGACCCAGGACCCCAGGACACTCTTGTGACAGATTCCTGTCCTCAACCAGGTGGGCTAATTACTACAGGAGCAAGTTTGTTAGGAGAGAAAGTGGGTGCCCTCAGGTGGCTCGTGCCCTCTGGCACCTGCTTCCTACTACAGGGCCCATGCAGGGTGCCAACCCCTGACCTCAGGCTTCTCAGCCTTCAAAATTACAAGAAATAAATTCCTCTTCTTTTGAAATCACCCAGCCTCAGGCAATCTGTGATAGCACAAAACAGAACTAGACAGCATGTTAGACGGGAGGGGCAGAGGGACAAGCTAGTGATGTCCCCTAAGTTGACTTTCAGGAAGTCCTCAGGAGAGGGCATCACCTCCAGATCTTCATACCTGTGCCATCTCCTGCCCAACCCCAGGCCCAGAAGCAAAGACAGAGAACCTAAGGTCCCATCATGTCCTGTCTAAGGGGCCACCAGTCTGCAGGGTGGGCATGTGGAGCTCGTTAGAACGTCCTCAGGAACAGCCAATCCCCCTAACACCACAGCACCCACAGTGGCCAGCAGCCCTCTGCAATGAGGACACACTGGGCAGAGCTGCTTAAAGCCTGGCTAATGCATTCCAGGAGATGCTGCCAGGTGCTGTCCATGGTGCTTATGCGGGGCCTCCAGGCCAGAGGCCCCCTACCTGTGCCTCAGGAAGCCCCTTCCTCCAGCTGTCATTGCACCTGTGCCGCTGTCCCAGCCCTATGCTCCCTCCCCTAGGCTGGGGCTCCAGAGCTAGGCTAAGAAAGAACAGTGTGCAAGTGACTAAGAAGTGCTTCTCGGAACCCCAGGAGAAGGACAAGTGGTCCCTCAGGAGCTCTAAGGATGGCACAGGTCATGCCTGAGCCCCAATCGGCAACAGTGGTAGACAGTCACCCAACAAGTGGTCCCCGGGTGACAGCTACCCTGACATTTGCCGTTCTGCAGGTCACAAGCAAAGAGGGTCCCAGCCGCTCAAGGGCAATGGCCAAGAGGGCACCCAAGAGCCATCCTGGAGAAAAAGTACCACAGGTCTCTGCTCATGAGCATGGCAAAGGTCTGTAGTGGCCCCACCGCCAGCCCTGCCCTCCAGCTCCTCCCCACACAGACCCCACAGTGACTCTTCTCCACCTGTCCCGGCCCCACCTTCTCAACTCACAGCCTGTCCCAGACCCCCAGGGCAGGGGGCCTCAGCACCCCAGTGGCCCTGCAAGGCCCCCAATGGAACACGCACTGTGATGCCCTGCTAGGGAGCCCATCCCAGAAAACTACCCGGTTCCTGTCCTCTTGGTTCAGCATCCCCAGGGCCTGCCCTCTCCTGTACCTGGACCTCTTGGCCCCTCCTGGACCTCTGCTCCCATCAAGGCTGCCCCAGTGTGGTGCTAAGAAACTCAGGTAAAAGACACACCCTGTGATTGTGACAAGGAAATGAAGGCAGGGGCTGGGCACCACGGCAGCAGGAGACCCTGCTGCACCTCGCCCTGCGTCCTAGCCGGGCAAGGCACCCCAGGCCAGGGCCTCCCCAGGCATGATCCCTCCTCCAGCACCGCCATCAGAACAATGCCTCTCTCAGTCTTCTGTGTCTCCCTCCCTGTCCCTGAACACCCCGCGGGCCCAGAACAAACCCAGGCTGAGCCTGACTCTAGCTGTGGGCAGGAGAAGGCAGGTGGCCAAGGGGACCATTGCATCTCACTTCACACTGTCCTTGGGCTGCCACATCCTGCTGTGACTCAGAAGCAGCCAACAGTCAGAGGACCCAGAGCGAGGGCTCCAGCCTGTGCTCCAGGAAGGCCACCAGACTGTGTCTAACGTGCCATCTCCACATGGGTATCCAGCACCTAGCCTGCCACTCTGGCTATTTGCCCCCTGGCAGCAGGCCTGCTCTCCCCTCTGAGCTGTGCCACCTGCCTCAGCCCCTGGCCACCAATCCATGACCATGCGGCTTCGTGACCATTCAGTTCAGTTTAGTTCCCAAGGCCTCGGTGCCACCATGTGCTACCAAGCATGGCTCCGTGGACTGGGACGAGGGAACGCAGGACAGCAGTGATGATGACAGTGACTACCTCAGGCACCGAGACAAGCCGAGTGAGCGCGAGCTAACTGTGAAGTCCTGGTTTGACCTCGTTCTGGTTTGGCCTCGTTCTGGCGGCACTGGGATAAATCCTGGGGTTAATGCACGCTAGACATGTGCCCTACCACTGAGCTACATCCCCAGTCCTTTTCATTTCCTTTTAATGTTGAGATGGCCTCCCTCAGATGCCCATGGTGAGCTCAAAATTGCAACCTCCTGACTCACTTCCCGAGTAGCTGAGACTATGGGAATTTGCTTCCATGCCCAGCCAGAAAGGTTTTCTCACAGGCAAAGGGCACTTTGTGATCCTGGTGCTGTCTAGCCCCAGCTCTGCCTGGCTGTCCACCAGAGCTGAGGACACAGAACAGATAAGCAATGCCCAAGGGAACAGCGGGGCTCAGGAAATATCAGGCACTGACAGAAGGGCCAGCTCAGTTCTGCACAATTCCCCCTCACAAGGGCTTTCTCATAAGCCACTCTGACACAGCTGTTAGCCAGGGCCTCAATTTACCACTTTTTTCTTTTTTCTTTTCTTTGTTTTTGAAGTACTGGAGATCAAATTTAGGACCCTGTGCATGCTAGGCAGATGTGTATGATGCTGAGCTCTCTCACACACCCTAGCCGGAGCTTCAATAGCTCAGTGTGAGACACAGTCTGGGGGTTAGTCAGGAAGTCCTGGGTTCATACTCCCAGGCTGTGTGACTTTCGCCAGTGAGCCGGCCACTCTGGACCTCACATTCACTGTCACTGCAAACATGAGTGACGGTGCCCAACTCCTTGGGCTGTGCTGAGGCTCCAAAAGGTGCTGGACGCCGAGCAAACACACCCTCACCCTGCTGCCCCCAGGAGTCTTTGCTGACCATCTGGTCCAAGGGCTGAGGCAGATGGCTCTGGTGCGTTCTTCTCCGCCATCTCCTTCACCCACGCAGCCTGCGATGAGCCGGGCACAGGGCCAATGCCAACCAACACAACCAGCAGCCCCGCCCAGTCACAGATGGGCCTTCCTGCACCCTCTCTGCCCAGCATGGCATCTGGGACCCTGTTCTGGTTCAAATGCCTTTTAGGAAAGAGTAGGCAAATCAAGACTAGGTGTAGATGCCTGCCGTAGGCCCCACACAGGCCAGAGATGGGGGGGGGGGGGGGGCAGGAGAGAGGCAGGGCTTGAACAGTCCTTGCAAGCCTCTTTTCTTATTTACTCTTCTGGACACTGCCAAAGCTTCACTGCTCCAACTCCCATTACACTTACCTTTTAAATTTTTGTTTTTTTATTTTTGGCCTTGAACTCACTACATAATCAAAGTTGGCCTGGAATTCACAGCAGCCCTCCAGAAATGGAGGCACACACCTGTAGTCCCAGCATTCAGGAGGCTGAAGCAGGAGGACCTTCATTTTACACACTAAATGACCACAACTAAGAGAGGTTGTCCAACTTGCCCAGGGCAGCCAGAATGACTGCGAATTGCAAATACAAAGCAACTGCAAAGCGCTGCCTCTCTCCAGGAAGTTCATTCAGCCTAGCTGCAAATCTCCCCCAGCTTTCTCCAAACCATCACATTCCTTTTTTCCTTCTGTTCCCACGGCCTCAATCTGCACCACGGAGCACTGCATGGGGCTTGGGTTCTCAACTTCTCCTGGAGCCAAAGGACGAAGCATCTCCATTTCTGTTTCCCAGGGCTATTCAGTCCTCAGGAGCATCTTCTCTGACTCACCTGACCGCCCCCACACAGGGAGGCAGCCGACCTGGCCCTGCAGATGCATGTGCCCCCCTCCCCCAACACACATCACTCTCATCATCCCTCAGAAATCACCCGGAATGTTCTAGACTCTCAGGTTCAGTGCCAGGAATCCACACCCTGCTGGAGTCATTTAATTCATCCCATTGAAGAGAAGCTATCAAACTAACTTTGCAGGAGGTTGAACTGACAGTGCAGAGTCCGAGACACCCCAGCCTGCCTCCCTGCTAGCCCGTGCTCAGGGACAAGGAACTGCGACAGCTCCTCTTACCTGAGCACGCAGCTCTGCTCACAGACTGGACAGACCGCAAGTTCCATCCTGAAGGAAAGGCAGTTCTGAACCTATGACTCGGACTGGCCCAGGTGCCCAAGGCCTTCCCTGCTCTGCCGTGAAAGCTCTCCCTGTGACACTCCTGATATAGGGAAAAAATGAAGCTCCTGACCTGAAAAGTACCTGAACAAGTTTGCGTTCTCTACAACCAAAGAATGGATTTTAGGAACAAATGGAGGTTATGAGCAGAGTATATTTATTGGGGGAAAGAAAACTCCTGTCCGAGAGACGGACAGGAGGGGGGCCCAAGCGGGTAGTCCTGGGGAAGGTATCTATTCCAGGGACTTTTAGTTAAACCATGCAATGAGGAGGGTCTAAGGTGGTGGAATTCGCTTGGGTGGGCATGAGGTGGGACAAAACTATGGTCAACCAATGAGATTACAAGCACCATTGCTCAGGTAAAATTGATCAAAATCAGGAACAAATGGGAAAGCAAGTCACATAGCAAGCGGGCATGAATACAGAACAAGGTCTCTTCCTGGAGGGATTGGGCTAGTGACTCTTTCAAGGCAACTGATACTTAGTCAGCATATCAATCTCTGACGCCTATCCTTAGGGAAGTATATGGCTGCATTTATTTCCTCTTCCCTCTTGAGATCTGGCCCACAGCAGAGGGTCAGTCCACAGTTGTAAAGTCACCTTGTCTTCCATATCATCCTTGAGGGCCTGGCCCTGTCTAACTGCCTATAATATTTCTATCTAATTTAGCTACCTACAACACCCTGAGGTAGCCCCAGACTCTGCACCCACATGTGTCCCAGAACCAGGGCCACAAGGCCTCCCAACCAGGCCACTTCTCTGAACCCTCTCCATGGACCCTAAGTCCAGCGTTACTTGGGGCTACTTCCTGGCTGAGTGTCCTGGATACATTACCTGACCTCCTTGTGCCTCAGTTTCCTCCAATGGAAAATCCACACACACTGGTACCTGTCCTCAGGGTCATGAGGAAGACCAAGCAAAGCGCTCAAGACAGTGCCTTGCCCAAAAGGACTTCCTGGGAAGTAGCAGACTCAGCTCCAGATGCCAGAACCCAAGGGGTCCAGAAGTACATCCACCGCCCAGCCCAAAGGCCGGGGTTTCCCTTCCACCCCCCCACATACACCCCGCAACACTCTCCCTCCTATGGGGTCTTAACCCCACTCTGGTGCCAGGCTGGGCCATGAGCCATGGGGGACAGTGTGGACACTGTTCTTGGGAAGACCGCTGGAGCTGAAGCCAGACCGGGGCTTGAGTCCCAATTCTGCCTCCTTCCAGGTGTGGGCCAGGACCACCCCCAGCCTCACTTTCCCCATCTGTAGAAATCAGCAAACCCAACACAACTGCCCATGAGAAAGCGCTGCCCAGACAGGGGTTGTGGAGCTGACCCACTGCTCTGGGACCTCTCTGCGGGTCACCAGCTCCCGGTGGTCTCCCTGCCTGGGTGGGTGAGAGTGCACCCATGGGCCATGGCCCAGTGTCACAGGAGTGGTGCTGACACCTGCTCCGGTGTGCCACACCACGCTGCTCCTGGGGACCTCAGCAGCCAGCCAGTGCAGGCAGCACCATTCCATTCATCAGATGGGAAAGCCAAGGCTCAGTGCACTCAGAGCAAAGGGCTCTGCTTGAAAACAAAATAGGGATGGTGGGAGGTGAGTCTGCGGGGGCAGGCAGGGTCCTCAGCCATCAGCAGCTGGCCAAGCTGGGGAAGAGGCCCTGGGGAGAAGCAGTGACCTAGCACCAGGGCTTGCAGGAAAGAGGCCAGAAGTGGGGCATACTACAGATTTCAGGAGACGCCAGGACTAGGAATCCCTGGAGAACTGTCTGCACCCCACACTCAGAAGCCAGGAGATAGAGCTACACTGGGCTCTCCAAGGCCACAGAGCAGAGCAGGCCCCTCTAGTCCTCCAGCAGGTCGGTATGCACGGCCAATGGCCAACTCCACCCGAGTGCTTGCTGAGTGGAGACACCTACGCCTGTTTCCATGGGAACCCCCTTGAAATAACCCCACAGCGGCTGTTATTCTCGCCTGCTGGTGGAAACACCACTCTCAAGAAATGTGTTGCTGCAGGGAGGCAGATGCTCAGAGGCCCCCAGGCCTCCTGTCCATGTTCCAGCCTCACTCACAGGCCAACAGGGCCACCTGACCTTTCCCCCTCCCACTGCTTTATGGGATGCAAAGAAATCATCTCCTTGGTGACGTTAGGGAAAAGAAGAAATTAATCCCACAGGCACAGTGTCCATCCATCGCCCTGGGGAAGCGTCTGTGATAGCCTTGCCGGGACTCTGCAGGGACACAGCCTGGAGCCGGACCCGGGGCTACCTATGGATCTGAGAAGCCGCTGGCAGCCTCAGACTTAGCAAAGTGCCAGTGGCCCAGGAGCCAGGCTGGGTCACGGATCCTCCGCTCACAGGGACCCAGTGATGGGGCAAGGCGCGGGGCCCGATGATCCTAAAGTGCCCAAAAAGTGCTGTGGCCCACCCAGATGCTCGGCAGCACCAGTTTCCCAGCTCCTCCCCAGACAGGGCAAGAGAGTAGGGCTCCCTGGGTCCCTCCCAGCCCAGGAACCGTGCCATGACCCAGCAAGAAGAGCTAACAGATGGAAGACCGCAGTTCAAGGGAGCCCAGAGACCACAAGGCTAGTGAGGAGGAGCTGTAAAGACCAGGGCGAACATCTGCGGTCACTTTCTTGGAGCCAGCTGCACACCCTTCCTTCCACTGCCCATGTGGCACCTACAGCCAGCCAGGGATTTGAGAATCATCCTTGTCCCTGATTTCCTGGGGACACTGAGGCACACAAAGACCCCAGGAAGGGGCTGAGGTTGCTTGCTCCTGAAGCACGAAGCCTCCCTGGGCCCCAGGGCACCTCCACTCCCCTGCAGCCAGAGTCGCCAAGGCCAAATGTCCCAAGGAAAAGTCCAGTGACCACTCCAGGCTGTCATCCAGAACCCAGGCCAAGGCCAGCACTGCCACCTCCAAGCCCTTTCCATCTATACCCAGCTGTCCCCCGACTCCAAGTCAGTGAAGGAACCACAAGCCAATGGCCATGGTCACAAAGGAGCCAGCCCGCTGCAGGAAGCCACCTGCCCAGACCCTGTTAGGTGGGATCCTGACTGACCCCAGCAGGTATCAGGAGTGTTCCTGCCCATGTACTTAGCTCTGAGCCTCAGCAGGGACCAGCACTCTGGAGTGAGCGCCTTCAGGGCAGCTCCACAGGTGAGAAATGGGGGACCTCATCAGATGCTGTGGCACGCACCTAGCAACTAGCCCTTTGGAGGCTGAGGCAGCACAGGCCCCAACACAGTGCACCGATGTGGGCCACCCCATGGGCGGCAGTGTCAGTGACTGCGTCTGTCCCTACAATGGCACTGACAGCCACTCAGGGTACACTTAGGGGACAGATGTGTCCAGCTGCCCACCTCTCCACTACACCTCTACTCTGAGGGCTCTAGAACACAGGAATACACTGTGTCACTTTCAGTATCAGGCCGAGTCCCCTCCACTGAAGGACAGGCCACCCAAGCCTCGGGGCACCCTCCACCTGGCCTGCCCCGCACACAGCCAACAGTCCCTGGTCCTATGTGCCATCCCTGTGCTTACAGGCTGCAGCCCAAACTGGAGGTGCATCCTCAAGTTCTGGAAACAGGCCACAGCCCAACAGGGGATCCGTGCTGAAGAGCAAGTCTTCTTTCTCTAGGAGCCAAATTTGGTGGGGTGCGGGTTCCCAAGGCCAGCACCTTCATCAGCTACGTCCTTATGCAGCCCTGGGTGGAGATTTCAGCCGCAGCAAGATTTGTCCTGGAAGGCCCTGGGTGCAGTGGGAGCCGCATCTGCTGGAGAGCCAGTGTGGTATCCGAACCCCACGAAGCCCAGGTCCACCATCCTGGTCAGCCTGGGGCTGTGGCTATGGGTGAGGCCTGGCCTCTCTTAGCTTTGGGGTGAGGCTGGGGTAACAGCAGCAGTGGCCGAGTCTGTTGGCACCAGGAGCATCAGACCAGTCCCAGGACCTATTCTGCAGGCACAGACATAAACACTGGCCTTCTCCTGACCTGTCCTCAATACTCCCTTCCATTCATTCATTCATTCATTTGTTTGTTCGTTCATTCACTGCTGAACTCAGGGCCATCACCTTGAGCTGCAGCCCTAGCCCCTTTTAATTTTTTTGAGACAGGATCTCATTAAGTCACTGCTCTACCCAGACAGGACTCTAACTTGAGATCCTCCTGCCTCAGCCTCCCAAAGCTGTGCCACAGCATCTGACTAAGTCCCCTGTTTCTCACCTCAATGCACCATCATCTCTTCTGGGAAGGCTACCCCATCTTCTATCTGGGTCAGAGAGCCCTGGGACCATTAGCCTCACCCAAACTCATAGGGTCTCAGGGGCCCTACCCCTCTGGGCCAGTTCCGCCCTCAGGGCCACCAAGCCAGAGACAAAAGAAGACAGTGGGAAGAGTCACTGGTGACTCAGACCAAACACCCTGGACAGTCACCTGGAGCCCAGGGTAAGGAGGCCCCAACAAACCTGAGCTTAGCATCCACACCCCGAGTTCAACTCCCAGCCCACTCACTTTTAAGCTATGAAGCACCTGCCTCAGTTTCTTGTCTGCCCATTGGGGGAGAGCTCCCAGGTCAGGACACTGCAGCTGGGTGGCCCACAGCCCTGTCCTGCAGGGCACCACAAGATTCACTGCCCTGCCGGGCGTGGTGGCGCAGGCCTGTAATCCCAGCACTCAGGAGGCTGAGGCAGCAGGATTGTTGTGAGTTCGAGACCAGCCTGAGCTACAAAGTGAGCTTAAGGCCAGCCTGAACTGCATAGTGAGACCCTGTCTCAAAAAGACAAAAAAAAAAAAGATTC
>PVKA01035381.1:0-22665 GCA_004027165.1 Ctenomys sociabilis
CTAAGTGGTAGTGTGTTTGCCAGCTTGTGGGAGGTCTAGAGTTCCATCTCCAGTGTGGGGAAGACAGAAAGAAGGAAAGAGAAAGGTAGAAAATTAGGAAGGAAGGAAGGAAGGAAGGAAGGAAGGAAGGAAGGAAGGAAGGAAGGAAGGAAGGATGGATGGGGCTGGAAAGAAGGAAGAGTAGGTGGCAGAGCTGAGTGAGAGTTCAGGGCCTCATGCCTACCAGAGTGCTCTACTACTAAGCTATTTCCCCAGCCCTTTGAAAAACTTTTCTTTAAAAAATCTTGCAGAAATTTTAGCAAAATCAAGAATCCCAGGGAAAATTCAGCAGGAGAGGTCACATTATGTAAGTTGGTACTAGAAACAGTCCTCTGGGCCCCAGCAGTCTAACAGTGCTAGGTTAATTGTAACACTCAATTTACAAGGTCACTTTAAATTCCAAAGCATCAAGTCGTTGTTCTTCTGGGCATAAGGACATTGTACAAGCAAAAAACCAGAAAATGCTTCTGATAAGAGAAAGAAAGCTTAGCTCTTCCAGAAGTCTTCCCAGATGGTCTTTTTGGTCCTCCAAATGATTATAAACTTAATTATAATACAGAAAGGGACAGGTTCAGGGACAAAGCAAAAGTGAATACAGAAAAGGGTAGCTAATTATGCTAACAAAATGAGGCCAAAGAACCAGCATAATAAAGCTAAACAAGTTTTTATTCACCTCTATAATTGCAACAGTTCTCAAACTTGAAGAGAAACACAAGTAATAAAACATTGTAGAATCAGTGACATGCACCCTGATTCTACATATGAATCACACCCTGGGCTATTATTTATTTATGCTGTTTCCAGACAGCATTGAAACCCAAATACTCTGCAGAAAGAAAGCATCCTTAGCACACAAGACTACTAAAGTTCAGCACTTCCCCACCCCTTTGGATTACTTCCATGGCCTTTGACACAAGTGATTAAACTGCTAACAGCAATGTTTCCAGCAACTGCTCCAAGGGTTCACTGTAGGCATCCCAAAGCCTCATGTGTCTGGGCCAGGGTATGTCATGTCAAGATGAGGCAGAACTTATACACCAGTGTCAGGATTGTATTTCATTTATTGGGAATGTCAGATGTGCTTTTCACAGAGGAAAAGTTGAACTTTTCAAATAGCCTATAAGATTTTATAAATTTGCTCTTATTGAATATTCTTGCTCAGAGAAGACAATTAAAGTTTTCTGTAAATAGTGAAATTTAAAGTGAAAAGGGAAGAATTCAGGATTTTCTTCTTTGCCACAAGGTACTCCTTTGCCCCACCATGTCAATTCTCTGCAACCTAAAGCTACTAAGCTTATGGAGTTAAAGAAGTCCGAGGCAGGGCTGACCAAATAGCTCGGTGGATTAAGCACCTGCTCATTATCTCTGTAAAATATGGATGATTTTTATGTTATTCCTGTAAGGGAATCAGTAATTAGTAATTATACAAGGGAGGCTGGAAACACAAGCCAGTATAAAATATTTAATACCTATCTAACCACTTGTCAAGAACTCCAGTTCTGTGTTTTTGTTATAAGACTGAATAACTCCTATTAGAAGGAACCCAAAGGGCCCAAAACAGGGCACTCCTGCTAGGAGTCTGTTCTTGAGCTTCATTTAAATCCCAGCACAGCGATTACACATGAAACAGGATCTATTTTTCATTTTATTAACCAGAAAATTAGAGCTCAGGAAGATAAGGAAAGTTGTCTAACAGCATACAAAAAAAGATTAAATAAACTCAAAAAGATTAAATAATTAAAACGAAATGGAAGATATCAGATTATACATGTCAAATCGGTAAAATAATTTAATGTTGGTAAGGATGCATAGAAATAACATGGAGGTCAAGATGGTTAGAATTGCAGGAGAAAGGAGCTTGGCGGTGTGTTTTAGAAGTTCAAGATGCACAGCTACTACTCCATAATTTCTTTTACAGCTAGAAACTGGTACAGTTGCACAAGGAGATGTATATAAAAATATTCATAATAATAAATTTGCATCAGAGGAGAATAAACTGTTCATCCATTGTAATACTTTGTAACTTCAAGACTGAAGTAAAGTGATCTCAAAAGGATAGTACTGTTTATGGACTGGGGGTACAACTTAGTGGCATAAGCGCCTGCCTGGCAAGTGCAAGGTCCTGAGTTCAATCCCTGATACCAGGAAAAAAAAAAGATAACACTACTGAATATCATCATATGTAATCATGTATCATGAGTATATAGAAAAATAAAGACCTAGAAAAGTGTAATGCATAATTACACCAAGACCTATATATAGTCCAAAGGGGTGAGGGCATCCAACTTTTGCAGTGCTTGTTTTGTTTCTAGAAAATAGAATGAGAAGAGAAGAAAATTAAGATATCAATTCTTTTTAGGTCTTCATCCAAATATATGAGCGGGTATTGTGGGTTTTTTTTTTCATATTTCTACCTACATTTATAATATTGTACAATTTAAAGTTTTAACTTAAAATCTCAAACACTAATTTAGACATAGCAATTATTTAAAAATGCAAAAAAGTACAAGAGCAGGGATATGTTGTCAATTTTCTCACCTGTTTTGTTTCCTGAGGTATTCTTTGTATTTAGCATAGTACTTAGTGGCTGATAATAATTCAGTTATTCAATGTACTAATGGACTTTTAAACAAATTAAGATGTCTTGAAAAAAACATTACCATTTTAAATCCCGTTGCATGACAAAGCATTTCTATTTTCACTCTTTCAGTTGTTTTCAATAGATATACTATTTCACATATATTACAATACGCGTGATCACACTGAGAGTGTCAGAAAGGGTCAGTCCCGGCCTGCCTGAGACTTTACCTTTCCACGGACTATTTATTCTTAAGGAACTGAATTCTTTCTGAATCATTTTTGCCTTTTGCTCACTGCTCTCAAATGCTCGTCATGTTTTTCATAATTCTTCCCATCTCTGTTACATACTTATTTTTCTTTCTAGCTCTCATCTATCTCCTCCTGTCAGTTTCTAGTTAACTTCACCCAGTATCAGCTACTCTGTCTCTAGGATTCCAATAGATGAATTAACTTGGAAGAAGAAGAAACTAAATGAATCAGGTAACGTGTATGTTTGCTCATCTGTATTGTTGGGGGAAAATCAGGCATGTAAAAGATACATAGTTGAATCATTTGTTGCTTCTTGGTGCTTATGTTTAAAGACTATTTGGGTTATTATATTATTTAATGTACCTTTCATGTGACCATGTTTCCTGTTACTTGAACTGCATAAATGGATCAATATGCAAATCATATGCAAACTAAATGAATATGCATATTAATGTTGTTTTCAAGAACGATTACATTTTAAGATAGAATTTCCACAGAAGCAAGTACAGATTTTATTATTCCAATCACAGATTTAATCAAACAGCAATTACTATTACTTTGCTTTTTAAAATATACCTAACATTTAACTAGAGTATCTATATTAACTTATGATGGATCGTGTGACAGGAAGGTTCTAGCAGATGAGGAACAGATTAGCAAAAACAATAGAAGCTGTGAGGCTCAATCAATGGTTTTCAAATTTGGGCTAGCCAAGTAGCTCAGTGGATTGCAGGGGTGGGAGGTTCCATCCCCAGGCCTGCTGTGCCAGCAGGTGCTCCAGGGGCACACTGAGATGGCAACTGAGACTGGGCGTGGTGGTATCTGCCTGTAATCCCAGCTCTTAGGAGGCTGTTAACAGGCAGATCACTACAAATCCAATCCAGTAATGAGAACCTGAACACCCTGTAGACCCTTCCCTCAAATATAGAAAAAAAAAAAAAGAAGAAGAAGAGAAAGAAACTTGGCTGCCCAGTTTGTTTCCTGTATGAATCTGATATTTCTGATCTTCAAATTCCTTTTCTACGAAGTAAAACTGACTATATTAATCTCCTGGGATTATCTGAACAAATGCACCATACATATTATGTACCAGCTGGTGAGGTAAATGACAAATAAAGCAGACAAAAGCTGTTGCTCCCTTGGCACTTGTATCTAACAAGACAAAGACAGTAAATCACTACATAATGAATAAAAACAAGCAGTATGTATCCATGAACAGCATTTTGGAATGTAATGAGACAGTCACTGGTGACATCCGTTAAACATCCCCCCATCTTTGCTTTCCAGACCAGTTGACAGAATCCAAACCCACTAGCACCCCTTTCCTATTGCACCTCTGTCTTGGAGTGGATGGCACTTTTCTGTTATCATTCTCTAAGCCTCCTCTCAGTCTTCTTTGCTGTCCCTTTTTTCTCTTCTCGAACTTTAAAAGTTGAAAATTTTAGGTTCAATTCTAGTTCCTCCATCCCCTCTTGTTTATCAGTCCTTCTTTGCACATAACTTCATCTAGGACAGGATGATTTAAGCAAACATGTACAATCTGAACATATTATGAAATAATACATATCTGTAGCATCGACCTCCTCTCTCGCCCCACATACTTGCCCATCTACTTCCTTACTTGAAATTGTCCCTTATGTGTCTAACTTCTCTCTCAAACTTCATAATTCAAAATTTTACTACCAGTTTCCAAGTCTCATTCTATTCTACATATTCATTTTAGGAGCTATCACAACTCTCATTTTGTATCCTATGCCTAAATACTGAGAATTACCAGATTCTATCCTAATAGTCCATTCATCAACACATCTTTCCAAGGAGAGTTTGAACAGACTACCCTTCTCCATCTTTAATGTCTCCACTTGGAGTTAAGTTGTAATTACCTCGTACATGCATTACCTCGGCTCTATTCTTCTCAAAACCAGATGAGCTGTATCAATCAGCTTTCCCACTGCTACACAAACACAGCCTAAAGGAGGAATGGTTCAGTTTGGCTCACAGTTCAGAAAATTCAACCCATGGTCAACTAGCTCCAAGCAGAAGCTTTCCAGTAGAAGGTCATGATGGAGAAAGGCTTCTCACCTCCTGGCAGCTAGGAAGAAGAGAGAAGGGGGCTGCAGGGGGTGATGCACCTTCCAGATGCACACCTGCAGCAATGTGTGGATTCCTGCAAGGGCAAGTGCATCACTACCCATTCAGCTGTGATCCACTGATGAGAACAGTGCTCCTGTAGGGCAGAAAGCCCCTCCCTGAACCTGAGACTTCTGTGGAGCATTCTAGATTGAAACTATCATAATAGACTTTTAGAAACAACATGCCTGGTAGCTAGCAGCACACATTGCTCCCATAACAACCTCTACCTCTTGGTATTCAAAGCCTATGTAGTTCCCTTCCACACTGAGCTAGACTGGTCTACGACTTACTTTAATATATGGGAAGTTACATTTTTGGCCAGGCATGGTGATGATATGCCTGTAATCACAGGATTCTGGAGGCTGAGGC
The DNA here is from genome assembly GCA_004027165.1 of Ctenomys sociabilis. NCBI lineage: Eukaryota > Metazoa > Chordata > Mammalia > Rodentia > Ctenomyidae > Ctenomys > Ctenomys sociabilis. The sequence continues at coordinate 5,371 of PVKA01035381.1, forward strand.
AGAGGGATTGCTGTGAGTGTGAAAACAGCCTGGACTACAGAGTGTGCTCAAGGCCAGCCTGAACTGCATAGCGAGACCGAGTCTCAAAAAAAGATAGAGGTGGACTGGGGAAATGGCACAATAGAATAAGCACTTCCCTGGCAAGCACAAGGGCCTGAGTTCAAATCCCAGTTCCACAAAAAAAAAAACCAAAAAAACAGAAGTTACATTTTTGCCAGTGCTTGGACTAAGCCCTAAGGAAGTTTGCCCACTTCTGCTTTAGGGAATCATGCGCTGACATGGAAGGATTCTAGCTACTGTGTAAGAATGCTCACATACAGCAATCACATGGATACCACTATATGTGGAATTAACACATGTATGAGAGAAAAGAAGTCCATCTGTCCCTGCAATACTGACAGCTTTGCATAAGGTCAGCCCTCTCTGTTATTTGAATACAACTAGAGAGATGCCAAAAAGCAACCACCCTAAAGAATTTCCTGACTGAGCCTATAGTTGTTCCTATAGCAACATGGAAATAGTATTGAATTGTTGTCTGAAGTCATTATATTTGGGGATGCAAGCTAATTGCACAGCTGTGAACAACCGAAACAGAAATTGGTGTTTAGCATTGGGGTTTATCATGACCAAAACCTGACACAAATAGTGCTTGGTTTGGAACTGAACAGTCCAGTAAAAAAGGCAGGACATTGTTCCTGGCAGCTGTTTGTATTATAAGGTAAAAGATGACATTACGTCTTAATTAACCTGAAAATTACAGAATATAATTAATGAACTTGTCTGTTTACCTAAAGAGATTTCCAAAAAGAATACCGATAGTGCCAACTGTGTTTGTTTTGGGGTAATTGTTAAAGCCATATATGAAAAGTACTAATATCTATGAACTAAAGAAGAACTTTTTCAGTTTTTAAGTAACAACTAGAAGAAATACAACCAACCTCACATATACCAGATTTGAGAATAAAAATCATTTCTCATTCCTAGCTTTGCCTGCCAGCAAAATGCTCTCAAAGTAAAATATGGCCTTAGACCAAAAAACAAATGCAAGGTTCTGCCAACAAAGTATGTCTTTAGGATAAGGTAACTAAGCTTCAGAAAAATCTGAGATGATGCGTAATAGACCATCTTGGGTAGAAAAGACAACACTCTTAAGAATATTTTTAAAGCACTCACAGTGTAAGTCCAGGCAGAAAAAAACCTATTTTCCAATTGATAGGAATGCCTTTTTCAGTAGAATACATTGTAATTTGGGGCACAAGAAACCAATGCAGTTTTAAAAGAGAATGATATGATTTAGAGAGGAAGGAACAGAGAAATGCCAAAGCAAAGGAAACATAAGATTTTCAATTTCCTTGACAGAAAAGGATGAGAAAGGTACTCAGCTATAAACATAGCCCTTCTTTCATCTTTATGGGGAAAAAAAGATGAATCAGAAGCTAGAGACAGGACCTTGAATATAGTGAAAAGAACCAAAAGACTTCTTTTCAGAGCTTACAACTCTTCTCTTGCCAACTTACATTATTTGCCCTCAGGGAGTTGGTGATATTTGTCTAGCTATACCTCTTAATTATTAATAGCCAGCCAATACTCTGCCTCCCCACTATTACCTTTTTTAATGCAAGTGGCTATCATAGCACCCTTATCCCTGGCCGACCATTTATATGGGGCCAAATAACTTGTCTTTCATTGACAAGTTCTCAGAGATGCTGAGGTACAGACAAAAGACTCAGCTGGTAAGATCCAGACCTTAAGCCTGTGTTAGATTTTTAATGGAATGAGACCAAGAGATCTAGAGTAGGAGGAATAGATAGTTTGCCTACAGGAGGGATGTGGATGGCCAGAGACTGAGAGGCAGGATAGGGGAGCCACTATAAACAGTACCAGCACTTTTTGTGTTTGTGTCCTCAGGAACTCATCTGCTACACTGGTGAGGAGATGACCTGGGACCTGATTTAATATAATGGCATAAAAGAGCACTTGTGGTCCTAGGTCTTGACGACTTCCAACTGTGTGTTACAGAGAGCCATGAAGAAGTCACAAGGCTTAATGTCTTGTTACTTAATGGAAAGCCCATCTGGAGATGTCAGATGGAAGAACCAGTGAAGAGAGGGACTGGAGAAGCCTCAGGAAGTTTAGGAGAAGCCAGATTTCACAATGAAGCCCATCTTCCAAATGTTTCAATCCTGCTTTTTCTGCGACAGCTTAAGAAACTCTAAATCTGATCAGAGAACTGCTTAGCTGAAAGCAGTCAAGCCACAGAATAATGAGGTAACAAAATGGCTTTTGCTATCAGCAGCTAAGTTTTGGAGTGGTTTATGAAGCAAAAATAAAAGAGAAAACAGCACATATCTTATTTACCTCCAAGCAAGGCCTTCTCATTGTACACAGGATGCAATTCAAAATCTAAAATCTTCTTGTCACGTTTAAGTCTCTACACACCTCTTGCCAGCCACAGTCTCGCCACCGCCACCTCACCCTGCACGCTGTGATCCTGCTAATCTTATTGTGTTCTGAGACAATGACAATTTCAGGGAGGTTGTTTGCTTGGTTTTCACCTTGAGTCTTTGGGTCTTTATCCTTGTGCTACTGTCCTCTGTCTCAGCACAGTTTGCTCCTTCTTATTCTCTGTCACTTCCTCACACACCTAGGTGATCCTGACTGTGCTTTCTTCAGTTATAGAATGTTACGCCATCTACTCTAGTTCCCTTGCAGCTCTGAGAACCATCTGATATTGTTCCAAGTGTTTAGTTGCTGACTTTGGCTCTGTCCCCTCATCTTGGAAAGCGGGCCTCAGGGGAGCTGTGGTGCCATCTACCTTTGTCACTGCTGCCCGCTGCCATGCTGTGCCTGTGGCAGGTTGCACCTGTAGCAGGCGTGACATGTACTTGGCAGTACACATGCAGGAGAAGAATGTGCAAATGAGTGAAAGGCAAGAAACAAGCGATTTGCAACATCTTCATCAGGACGCCCCACCACCCCTGGAGACGCTTTGCTTTTATAAAACGATTACACTTCTAATTATTTGTTCCAGTTCTGCCTTGTCTTTTGATTAGAAATCCTTTGATGGGAGAGGCCAAGTCTTTCTGGCTAATTGATGTGTTCCCATGACACAGCTTATTACTTGGCATTTAGGAGGTACTTAGTAAATCTCAATGTATTTATCTAAGAAAACCTTATACTAAGCATGATTTAAGTGCCTCATAGATATTAATTAGTTCATTTACTCTGCATAGCAACCCTAGGAAGTAGGTACAGTTACTATAATAAATTTTAAATGAGGTAACTGCAGCATAAGGCAAGTTAGTCACCAAGCTCACAAAAAGAATACACAACATAGTCAAGACCTTCACCTCAGCTCAACAGAAAAATTACTGAGGCAAAGTCTAAGTCATGAACCACTTCTAATTATGTTTTTTTTTTTCTTAAGTGTATATGGTACAGGACCTACAGGGCTTGCTAAGTAGATCAGACTTGTACATAGATCAGATTCTCCTGTTCTCTACCTCCCAAGATCTGGGGTTATAGGCATGCGCCACCACACCCAGCCTCAGTCACCATGTCAGTGCACCCACCAGTGGGCCAGCACAGCAGGCCAGGGATCAAGCCCTGGCAGCTGTGCTCTGCCTGAGCAAGCACTGTGGTCTGCTGAGCTATTTGGCCAGCCCAAGTTTCTAATAACTTTTTGACAAAACAAGTTTTCTCTATAGTTTTTATGCTTTGGTAGAAGACACAATTATTTAAAATAGAAAAATGGCTTGAAATTCCTGTGGAAATACGGGACATCAAGAATGAAGCAATACAATTCACAGGATGGCAGAAAATATTTATAAATCAAAAACCTGATAAGGGACCTGTATTCAAAGTGTAGTTAAAGTAAATTTCATTTTATATATATATATATATATATATATATATATATATATATATATATATATATATATATATATCCTGTATCTTGTTTTCAAAAATAAATGACTTTAGTATAATTATCATTAAATGTTTTTAAAAGTATACAGGCTCATAATACATACAACAAAATGAATATGAGAATACTAACTATTCCATTGAGATATACATAAAAGTCATTTATTTGAAAGTAGTAAAGTTTACAGAATATTTTCAGGAAAATAAGCACAACAAAGCGCTGACACATTGTCTTCTCCATAGTAAAGCTTGCCTTCTAGAGTCTGGAAATATATTAATCTCTCAAATATCAGATCCGACCAACTGGTTGCAACTGCTGGCTTTAAAATATTTGCTTAGATGGAATTACAGAATATATATTTTTACTACAACTAATTTCTATTCAACATTTTAAAAAGTATTTCTCTAGTTGGACAAGTATAAGTAGATTTGAATGTTTCATTTTGATTGTGTTAGAGGATTTCATCATATTCATACATTCCCCTAATAATAATATCTGACTTCTTTGTAGCTTTTCACTCCTATAAACATTGCCACAGGAAACATTCTCTTTTACTGTCTTCCTGTTCCAACAAGTAAACTCTCTCCCAGGATATGTACCATTATACTAAAGTCATCAATTATTGCAAAGTCATCAATTCCTTGAATTTAGGTATGTATTTTATGACATATTTTAATAAAATCTAAAGCTATTTAGTATGTGCATCTTTTCTTAAAACATATAAGAATCACAGGTTTTGATTACTTTCTCCATTTCTTTTTTTTTTTTTTTTTTTTTTTTTTTTTTTTTTTTTTTTTTTTTTTTTTTTTTTTTGTCTTTTTGAGACAGGGTCTCACCATGCAGTTCAGGATGGCCTTAAGCTCACTTTGTAGCTCAGGCTGGTCTCAAACTCACAACAATCCTGCTGCCTCAGCCTCTCGAGTGCTGGGATTACAGGCCTGTGCCACCACGCCCCACTTCCATTTTTTTCTTTTTCATGGTTTTGTTGTCTCAAGCATAGTTCTGCTTTTCTAGTAGACCTTAAAAGTTGCATTTCAACTTGTGTTTAACAAGTGTATTTTATTGAATTTTTCATTTAATATGAATTTATTCCTGCATCCTTGTATCAAGGGTCTATGGGTAGTAAATTTTAATATCCGAAAGCAACTAGGCATACCGAAAAATTATTTTTTGCCCCAATTTGGAATGATGGCTAAGCTAGATATGAATTTCTAGAATGACAGTTACTATACCTCAGCATGTTATGGATATAGTGACTTTTGGACATCTAGTCTAGTTGACAGAAATCTGATGCACGTCTAGTTATATAGTTCTTTTGAGAGTAGTCATACTATACTTGCTGGTGGTTTTATTCTGGTATTTTATAGTTCCACCATGACACATTTTGTGTAAATTTATGTTTTACACCTGAGTATCCTTTGGACTCTAATACAATTCTGCATATAGAAAAATATTCATGTTAGCAATGTACAAGTGGATAAATGTGGAGGACAACCTGCATGGCTCCCATTTGGGCCAAACCCGGCCCGAATCCTTGCACCTCTGTGAACAGAGCTGGCTAGGATATTTGTGTATCCTCTCCGTGGACTTTATGCAATGAAGATAGGTCTGGGAAGGTGCAGATGTTTAGCATTTCAAGCAACAAGTGGGTCAGTGATGCCCACCTACAGCATCCAACTAGTACGTGTGAGCCGGGCCCAGCTGCCTCCCTGTCTGCTGAGACCAAGGCCCGGGACGAGAAGACCAGATGTCGGAGCTGCTTTGGGCCCCTAAACACAAGATGCTTCCTCCAGCTGTGTAACGCAGGTCACTCTTCTGCGTAGCTCTCTGCACACAGGAAGGTGCTGTCTTGCCTCCTGCCTTGCCCAGCTCCCAGCATTCTCCAACTGCCCGCCTTTCGCAGTCCCTCATCCCTGAGCCACTGCCCTCTCCATTAACTCATACATCCTGGGTGTGGCCCTGGGTGGAAGCCATTGCTCTACCTAGGCTTAGGACCTCTCTGGCTCCCCACCTCTGACGATACGTGTTCATCTCTTTGTTCTCAGCATGGGCCACACTAGAAGTGGCAGGTTAAAATCCAATAACCTTTCCACAGGATCACAAATATCAACTCCACCAGATCAACATAAGGTCCAGGCAGGGTTTTCTATACATGAATACTTAAAAGCAGAATATACCACAAAAGCAGCACTCAGAGAAATAAACAGAGCATTATACCCCAGCATTCCTCCTTGTGTTGTTATTCAGTCACTTTCCCCTAAGTGAAACACTGTACTGACTTGTAACTATATGGACTGATTTTCCCTATTTTACATTTTGTACAATAGAATCACATATTGTATAATCTTTTGTGAATGTCTATTTCACAGGATATTATGTTTGAGAGCTCAGTACATATTGCTGTGTGTATCTAGAGATAGGTCATTCTTATTGATTTATAGCATTCCACTAGGTGAATATATAGTAGGCAGGATAGCAAGCCTGACTCGGTCCCCAACCCGTGAGGGTTTCTCACCACCTACTAACTCACTGGAATGAAGCTTTTATCCAATTTGAGGAGCAGGAGGTTTGTGACATCACCCCCCAACCCCCGATAAATGAATGCTTCTATTCTGTTTCTGACCAATGGAGAGAAGCGCATCAGGCTTTTGAGCCACTCTATGTCTATTTATGACCAATGGGCTCAACATAGTAAGAGGTAAACTCACAGAACCAACTTGTGGGGAACTTGTTCATTTCTTAGCAATTTGGGAAGAGGAACACAACCTTCCTGATTTTATCATGAAAAAAAAACTCACTTTGTGTTAATATATCTCATCATTAAACACAAACATATTTTTAACACAGTCATAGAAGATACTAAAAGATAATCTCTAGATAGAATTTATTTTCAATTTAATTTAATTTGTTTATCTGACATGCGATTTTGGGGCCATCCTGCACGTGGTACTGGGGATTGTACTCAGGTCTCTATGTTTGCCAGGCAGGCACTTATGCTGCCAAGCTATCTCTGCAGCCCCTAGAACTTAAAATCTAGTCTAATCTTTAAAATGTGTGTGCATATATAGTTACATTTATATGTTTTAAATGATCTATATTTTATGATGATGGAGATATAAACTTTTAAATTTAACTTAATTTTAAGTAAAAGGGAACCATATGGAAGATGTATTAATTAAATATTTTAAATATTAAATGAATATGGCAACAAATCATGAAGGAGGTAAGTAAATTTTCTAAATTGGAAGAAATTGTAATTAATAGATGTGATTGCTCAGCTTTAACTTCCTCATTTAGAATTCATATTTCAGGTCTATATTTACCTTTGTGACCCTTGAAGGAGCCCAAGATCACCTACGGGTACAGTTGCTCCTTTGGGTGCTTTTCCCTCACCTGGGCCCTTGTATACAAATCAGGAGGATAAATTGTACGTGATTTCATAAGGATGCTGTTAACCATTCCATGTGCAAAAAAGATCTTCAGAGATCCAGGACTCTATAGGATCAATAACCCAAAACACATACAGCAGATGATATAATTTCAGGCCTAATATCAAGGGACTTTAATGGAATTTGAACTTTATTTATTTTTTACGTGTTTGGCACAGGGTCTCACTGAGCAGCTCACACTCATAGTTGTTCTCTTGTTTTCAGGCCCCGGGCCCTGGGATTACAGGCATACACCACCATGCTGGGTTTTTGGTGGCCAGCTCAGCAAGCCTAGGGGTGGGGCCAGCAGGGCATGTTGTGCCCAGGATCAAACCCTGGTCCCTGTGCCTACCTAAACAGGTAGACCACTCTGAGCTATCTTGCTGTCCTTGACTTTTAATCTTGATTGAGTCCATGAAGAACAAATACATATGAGCTCACATTATAAAACTGATGCCATCTGTAGTGCTATGTACAGAATTCTGAAGGAAGAACTAGAACGCTGTCATGGGCATGGAGGTAGGAAGTGTGGTGTATATATTCCATCTTCAGTTTAGAGGTTGATAAGTGGTCCTGATCTTTGGTGATCTCAGATGCCTGAAATGTCATCCTTAACCAGAATGCTGTAGAGCTGTAATATGCCATATACTTAAGATAATTATTTTAAATAGATCAAATGAAGGATGATTTATAATATTATAGATATATCAATAGGATAAATGAACTCCTATCCTGTAAAATAAAATAAAAGTTACAAGATAATGGGCCAATAAGGACTAAGTACATAAAAAAGTTTTGAGAGATACATGGTACTATTTTAATACAGTAGTTTAATTTTAAAATTACCAATAGTGGTGCATGCCTATAATCCCAGCACTCATCAGGCTGAGGCAGGAGAAACCTTGTGAGTGCAAGCCCAGTCTAGGCTACAAAGTGAGCTCAAGGCCAGCCTGAGCTGCATAGTGTGACCGTATCTCAAAAATGAAAACAGATAAATAAATAAATAAATAAATATTACCAATAGTAGAGAAAGTATCTCTCCAGGAAAAAAAATAAAAATAAGAAATTTGCCACAGCAACTCAGTGCTATCAGTTTCATACAAACCAAATTTAGCAAAGCTGCATTGTTTCATGGCACAAAATTCTTCACCCAACAAAAGCAGAGACAAAATGAAATTAGATTGTTTCATGCCTACTGTGTGTCAAGTGTTCTGCATATTTTCTGCATTAATCATCCCAAGATTCTAGCATGGAGGGAATTTTCATTTGTAGTAAAGAATTTGAGGTCTAAAGTGGTCATCATCTTTTTTTTAAGTATTTGGCACAGGGTCTTACTATAAATTTTGGACTCGTAGTGATCCACTTGTTTTAGCCTCCCCAGCGCTGGGATTATAGGGGTGTGCCACCATGCCTGGACTTGGTAACCTGCAAGTGTGCTCGGGGGTGTGGCTGGCATGGTATGTGGTGCCGTGGACCGAACCCCAGTCTCTAACTGCCTAAGCAGGTGCTTAATCCACTGAGCTATCTCACCAGCCCTGCTTGCTCTATATTGTTCATATAGAGTCATGAACACAGGTTTCCCAAGAGTCAGTTTCTAAAGGAGTTTGAATCGGCATACTTATGTCTTCGGCAGAGCCTACTATTTCTCTGAGGTATAGAGAAAGACAATAGTGTTCTGTAAAAGGTAGGTTGGTGCAAGGGGCATGGGAGTCTTCTACAGTAGATAACAGAAAGTCAAAAAGAGTTTTTCCTTTATCAACAAATGACTCACAGGAGCACTGGAGGTCTGCCACACTCTTCCTAGATAACAAAATCAGAAAGAAGCAGCTCCTTGCTTAACATTATCCTAACACCTGCCAAATTCAGCTCAACAGATATTTTAAAACCAAAGCTATACTATTGATTTTAATTACAATTCTAATAGCTGGCTCCCCTCATTTATGTAGAAAATATTGTTTTTGGTGCTGCCTGTATGGCAAGCACTGTGCCCCAGCCAGGAGTCACAGGAAATCATTATGCAGGGAAGGCTTTCTTCCATTGCTTGGCATTGGCAAAGGTCCTCACATTTACTAGGTAAGCAAGTCCACTGAATGCTCCCATCTCGTTTCCTTTCGTAGCAAAGCATTCTGTTTTACATTTATTTATTTATTTATTTAATTTTAGGAAAGGGTCTACAGGGTAATCAGGATCTCACTACTAGGTCAGACTTGCAGTGATCCACCTGTTTACAGCCTCCCAGGAGCTGGGAGTACAGGCTTGTGCCACCACACCTAGTCTCATTTACCATCTCAGGATGCCCTGGGGGCAAGACCAGCAAGGCAGGCCCCAGGACCAAAACCCCGGCCCCTACACATTTTTGCAGCCACTTTAATCCACTAAGTTATTAGGCTGGCCATTCCTACAAAGTATTCTACGATTAGTTGGAACTTGTTTTAAGGGCAGTAAGCAGCCAGCTTCAGCACACTTGCCATAAATTCACCTCCATGGGTCTAAACCTTTCTTCAGAAATGGAATCAATTTTGTTCAAAGGAAATTCCAATGTGAGCCATCTTGAAATTGGTTACCTGAGGAATTTTAAAGACAAGAAAGTAAAGCAATCCAACTCAATACTGATAAAATTTAATCCTAGTGGGAGTTAGGCGAGCTCTCTCATTTTTAAGATTGCTTAACCTGTCAAGGAGAGAACAACTGAAGTGTAGTGTGGCAGCTCTGAAGGCCCTATAAGGTACGGGGAACGGCAACATCTCATTGACCTAGTTTGCCACAGACTATAGTGCCGGGGATTAGCACTGTTACGGTGGATAGGATGCATGAATTGGTTTCCAGCCTAGTTCCCACAAGGCATTAAGGACAGAAATGACTTCAACAACCACCCACCAACTCAGGAATAAACTCAAACTTTTAGTGTAACTTTTAGCATCAAACAACTGCCTTTCTTTTGCTTTCTTATTATTCCTCAGCATTAACCTTGTGTTATATACAAAAAGAAACATTGTTAATTTAAAGACAATGAACCAATCCTGCCCATATCCTCACTTGCAAAATTGAAATATTAGTACTCTCCTGCCTTCTAGAGTAACCTCTAATGACTGAGTGAGCTGACACAGGGAAAGCCCATGAAGTAGCAGCTGATATAACTAACCTCTTGTCCTAGGAACTCTGGACTCACTGCTCAGCATAGCCACTGAAAGCCTATCTCCTTTCTTCACATAGTAAACCATTCTCCAGTTACTGAAAACCTTTATTTATTCAAAATTTGAAATTTTTCTGTACTCAAGGGCAAGTCCAATGAAAGCCATTTTAAAACTTGCTCCTTTGTAGGCTCCTAGGCTTGCTCTCTATTTTCATTCTTACCTGGAGGTCTGGTCCCTCCCTCAAATTCCTTTTCCATTTCTCATTGTTAAATTCAAACCAACAAGATTGTATCAAAGACTAGTATAAATCCTACCCACCCATGAATCCTTGATTATTCTCACTACCTTACAGCGAATCCTTTATTATGAAACACTCCTCACTGTGACATTGATCACATATTTCTAGTAAGTTCTGAGGCAAAAGGCTTCTCTTAGAAAACTAAGCTTTGTGAGTGTAGCTGCTCTATTATTCTTTATATTTAAATCTCTATAAGCATCCATTTAGCACAATTCATCCCTAGAAGGTGCCCCGGATATAATAGTTGGTTGATGATTTGAAATGGAGTCCAAAAAGCTTTGAGTTCACACAGATGTGTTAGTTCACGGGCCCAGAGGGTTTTACTTTCAAACTGCTAGAAAGGCTTATTGATGAGGCTTGAGCTTCAAACAGCAATTATGTTCCCGATCTATCTTAACTGTCACTGTAATATGAGAATTCAGTCAAGGAATTTGAGTCTCACTTGTTTTTGTAACAAGAACTGAACTCAGGAACCTGTACTTGCCAGGCAGGTGCTGTGCCACTGAGCTATATACCTAGGCCCTGAGTATCACCTTTGACTTTAATGTCTACTGTTTACACAGTAGTTTCTGATCATGAGTGTGACTCACATTTTGCCTCAAGAACCATGATTTGAATATCACAATGATTCCTGTGTTCAATAGATTCAAATCCTTGCTGGATTTATTGACAGTGGTGAAATCGTGATGTCAATAATCATTTAATGTGAACAATCATTCATAAAACATCTTATTCCTTAAATAGTAGACAACCTTGAGACAATGTAGTTTAGCAGTCAATAAAGAAGGCAAGGGAGGGTACATCAGTGCCCCTGTTTCTCAATGTGTCCTCATATTCAAATCTTCCATATGTCAGAAGCAAAGAATTCCCTTGTTTGGGTCATAAAAACAAGAAACATCTTCTCTCATAATTAAAACATGTAACTCTGCCCAAACGGCCATTCCTGGCTATGGAAAAAAGGCACAGTCCTTCTGAAAGAAGCATTATATGTGAGTTAGGGCCAGGAGTCACACAGGTAAAATCCTCAATTACCATAGCTTCATTAATGCGTTCTCGATGCCTTATTGCTGAGTGACTGTTCTGAATAAATTGTGCTCTCATGTGTGCATTCAAAGAAATGACAAAATTCTGAATGAGCCAGCAGTCAGCACCGAGGAGAAATTCTTCAGGCCACAGTTATGCAGCATTTCCTATATTTGTCATAATGAGCAGAGGAACATGGAGTTTTCACAGGGCAGAATTCTCCTCGCTGTTACAGTGGAGCTCAAAGAGCACTTATCCTGCCATCTCCTTCCCAGGTCCTCTGCCCACTCATGTACAAATCCTGTGTGTCACCACCCCTTGAAACAGTCACAGAGGACCTTATCTCCTGGCACATGCTATTTAATTATAAAATTCTTTACTTATGCTTCACTGTACCTTTCCTTACTCAGGACCTTGTTATCCTCCCTAGGGCCACATAGTCATTCTAATTCTTCTTCCAATAATAGTCTTGTGAATATTTAAAGGGCTGTCACATATTCCATCCTGTGAAAATAGGTACACCAATGCCAAGGAGAAGGGAGGTGGTAAAAGGTCACAGCAGTTCTACTTCAGTAAAAGCCATTAGGAAATGGGGCCAACAGGATTCCATCAGCATGAAAGGGACAGAGGAACCAAAATGAGGTACCCTTTGGACCACAAGCTTTCTCAGTTTCCTTCTGTAGTACCCCCAGTTTTTCTTCTCAGCAGGTGGCTTCACCATCTACCAGACTATACAACCATAAACAACCACTCTCTTACATTTAACGTATAATCCACTACCTATGTCCTAAATATACCTTGAATACATTCACTGATTTTCATCTCAACTCCTCCTATCCCAGTCTGAGCTATTGTCCTCCTTTCTCTCTGCTTATTCCAGGCTAGATTTCCCACATCCACACTTGTCTGACTTTGTTCTAAATTGAAAATCAGATCACATCACATGTCAGTTTCATTTTCTTTGCCTAATATTTTTGTTCCATTATCTTTTATTAGTTCCTCTTTGCATCCCATAATGATTATATACATCAGGGGGAGTGGATACATGCACATAACACAGCTCAATTCATTTTCATTCTCTTTCTTCTTTCCTTTTCCTCAATCTCTTGATCCTCTTCTAATTTGAAAAAGATCTCCCTACCTCTTGTTATCTGTGTATCATGCTCTTTCTTATATCCTGGGTTTCTTGTGTAAGGAAAACCATGATATTTAAGCTCGTGTGTCCGATCTATTTCACTTACGGTCTCTGGGTACACCCATTTACCCATAAATGGCTCAAGTGTATCTTTCTTTAGGCAGCATAATACTCCATTGTGTAGACACACTACATTTTTTTATTCACCCATTTGTCTGTTGATGGGGCATACAGGCCATTTCTGCATGGTTATGGGAACATAGACTAGAACAAAGAGGATGAAAGTTCCTCAAAAAACAAGAATGAGAAATTTTATCTTCCCAAAAGAGCTGAACACATCATCTTGCAGACATACACACATACAACTACCCCACATTAAACCTTTGAAAGTCTTTCTCCTGCTGTTAGAACTGAAACCAAAGTTCCTAACAGGACTTCCAAGGTTCTTCTCCTACTCCCTACTTCCTTTCAGTCTCCTTCAGCTCTCTCTCTACTATGGCTTTGAATGAGTTCTTACAACACAGGGAATGGAAAGAGGAACTAAATCTGAGAAGGAGCCTGAAAAGGAACAGTCTTAAAGAAGTCAAAGGAAGGGAGGATATTTATAAAGAAGGGTCAGATTCAAATCTCACAGAAGGTCATGAGATGGGATTGGAATCTATAAAAGCATTGATAACTTTAATTTAAAGCTTGTTTGTAGGAAAAATGTTAGAGGTGCAGACACACAGGCTGCAGAAATGAAAGAACAGAGGAAAGAAAGAAGGTAAGAAATGGCTAAAACAACCTTGTTGTTTCAAGGTAGGGTCTGTCTATGTATTTCAGGCTGGCCTTGAACTCACTATGCAGCCAAAACTGACCTGGAACTGGGATCCTTATGCTTCAGCCTCTTGAGTACTGAGACTACAGGGTAGGCCAGCATATCCAACTTCCTTTTTTTAAAAAAGGAAGATTCTATCAGGAAAGGAGAAATTAGCAACATAAAAGTATTTACCTGATTAAACAAGATTCCCAGAGAAATAAGAAGGTAAGATCAAGGCAATGTGTGATTATGCAAAGCGGCTGGCACAGCGTTTGGCATGGAGTCAGTCCTGGGAGACCAATTAGATTGTAAGGCATAGATTCATTTTTTTAATAAGATGGAAACCAGTATGTTTTAAAGGTAGAGAAGAGGTCCACAGAGCAGGGATGGAATCCTTATTTCATATTCATATTCATAAGTAGATAATATATCATGAATTTAAGGAAATGACCTGTGAGATCCAAGCAAAAGTTTTAAATATTTTAATGAGTATACTTGTATGACTCATTTGCATGCAGGTAATATATTTTTAAGTTATTACATCTCCAGTATAAAAGTAATTCTGCTTTGCTGTTTCTCTGTGATCCCAAAGCTGTATTTATTGACATTTGAAAGTAAATAAATCACTCTCCCAATTGGATATATTTCTTTCATATTTTATTAGGTATAAAAGGAAGGTTGAGAACCTCTAATCAATTGTTTGAATTCACAGCTCACTGACACCATTTTGAACTTGTACTAGTAAATCATGCTGTCATTCCCATAATGTTTGGAGCTACTAACCTTGAGAAATATATATATATATATATATATATATATATATAATGTAATAATTACATAAAATTATATTTTAATTATATACTTTTTTCATACATAAGTATCTGGAATGTGCCAAATCTCACATAAGTCCTCTGAGTGTTTACACTTGTCAAAGAATTAGATAGAATAAGACATTATAGATCTCAGTGGGACTCATCTTCCTGAGAAAAATGAATGAAGAAACTTCCCAGTTGTCCTTTGATATTTTGTAAAATTGTAATCTCTTTGAAACCAATAACTATCTTTTCTTGCTTGAATCCAAAACTGATGGAACATGGCAGAATACTTTGTCAATTGATGAATGAATGACAGCTAATCAACTCATCTCCCTTCAATAAACATACAGTCTATATTTTAAAAATAATACTGTGGGGGCTCGGAGACAGTTCAGTAGAGTGCTTGCCTGGCAAGCTCAATGGGCTGAGTTCAATCTCTGGTTCCACAAAAAAAGAAGAAAAAAGCACTAAAAATTGATACTGTGAAAAAAATAGAAAGAGGGCAGGAGACAGGTAGCCTATTTCTGACTGGATCACACTTATTTACCTACATAACATTTGGGAAGACATTTGTACCTAGTTTACAAATCTGTAAAATAGATTAATACAAAATTCTTCAAAAAATTATTGAGGAGATTAAAGTTGTAGGTATAAAACAACTTGCCACAATTGAATTGTAACATACTGCACATTATATATTTTTCTTTCTACTTTTATATATATAAAATGTAATTTCCCATTTTCAGTAAAGTTTTTTTTCCTAGCAAGGCATACATCTATAAAATACTGATAATAAAATTATCAAGTTTTCCTGAGACCGGCCAGAGACAGCGCGGCCGACTCCGCCATCCTGTTCCATCCCGCCCGCCCCCGCCAGCCCCTGAGACCGGCCAGAGGCAGCGCAGCCAACTCTGCCATCCTGCTCCATCCCGCCCACGCTCGACCAGCCAGAGACGAGCCTGAAACAGTGGCTGACTCCAGTGGCCTCCTGGTTCCCGTGCCAAGCTCGCCCAGTGAGAGCGAATTTACAGGACTCACCAGGCTTCCCAGATCAGTGAGAGTGTGGTGAATCTGAGGGAGAGCCTTTGGCTTCTTCCCACGCGCGCTACGCGGATCCCTGTCCCCAACCCCTCCAAGCCAGCGACTGGCCTGAAACCTCAGGACCCACTCACCAACACCTCCCCGGATCCCCTGACCTAAAGCCCACTGATTGAGTGGGAATTTCCCCAATTCTCTGGGCATCAAAGGTCAGTAAGTGTAGAACCTCAGGCCCGTTGTGCCTGAGATACATTTCCCAGGGATTAAGCTGCCCATCACCTCCCGTGGCCCGGTGACAGCTCCAGGCACAATGTGCCAGAGAAACATTTCCAGGTGATTACTGGTCCCACCCCACAGCCCCAGACCCAGTGCAGGTTGGCCTGGAGTGAGAACTCCAAGCCTGCCACACTGGAGGGACATTTCTCAGCAATCCACGGTCCCACGTTACGGACCGAAACCCAGCACAGCCTGGCCTGTGAGTGAGGGCTCCAGGCCCACTGCACCAGAGGGACCTTACCCAGCCTTCTTGGGTTACGGCCTGTAGACCCGGACCCAGCACAAGCTGGCTGGCTCAGTACAGCCTACTCAGTGAATAAGATCATCCACTATCCTTTTGTGAGCCCAGAAAACCCACCAAAGCCCAGGCCCACCCACCTTGGGAACGCCCTGCCTGACACAGGAAGGCTGACCCCGGGAACCAACATAGGGGAACCAAAGGAGCTGCAGCAAAAAAGGAACTGAACACAACAGCTAGACCCAGGATAGGCATACCTGGAAAATCTCAAACTTAACAGACTGGCACCTGAATCTCATAACAAGCTAAGGTTATAGCTGCACCAAAGCTCTACATCAAAGGTCAAAGATCAGTGCTATACAAAATGACAAAGAGAAGGGGAAAAATGCAATCCCAGACCTCAAGTCCATCAGGAAGGGCAGAGGACACTAGCTCAGCTGCAAAGAATGAAGTAACAGATATAGAAGCAAAGGAACAACAGCAGAAAGCTATAGAGGAAATAAAATGAGAAATAATTCCCCAATTTAAAAAAGAAATATTTGAATACATAGAATCTGAAATAAAGAATGAATTCCAGAAACATTGGGTGAAAAAACGATGCTCACCCAGAACAAGTGCAGAGAGCACTATTCCAACTGATATATATGAATTAACAGCATCTGAAGCAAAGAAACAACAACAGAAAGATCATGAGGAACTCAAAGCAGAAATAAGTTCTGAAATCAAAGAAGAACTTTTTGAAGTCATACCATCTGAAATACCGAAACAAGTCCAGAAATATACAGAGGAAATCCAACTTGGAAGAAACACAGCAGAAAAAGAATTAATAACTACCTTTAAAGAAGACATGGATAAAAAAAATTGAGGAGATCAGAAATATGATGGATTCCTTGAATGAGCAATACAGAAAAGAATTAGAACACATGAAACACAGTCAAAGAGATATAGAAGAACTAAAAATAGCAATCACGAGTCTACAAAACCGTATGAGTGAAAGCGAAGACAGAGTTTCAGATCTTGAAGATGCCGGAGCAGCTAGTGAAAAGGTGAGAAAGGATCTCTTAAAAACAACGAGAATGCAGGAAAAAATAATCCATCACCTGCAGGATGACGCCAGAATGAACAATGTGAGAATAATTGGTATCAACGAGAATGAAGGAGTCAATACAAATGACATAAAAAGAAT
>PVKA01035382.1:0-22665 GCA_004027165.1 Ctenomys sociabilis
TTATCTATCCCAACTGTACTGTCTATACACACACATCATGATTTTTTCTTTCTACAACCCTTCCTTTGTCTACATCTGTCAAAAGTGGGCACTCCATTGACATTCAACTACCTTAGGTGCTTGAACTCGACACCACAATCTAACACAGTCCAGCATTCTGCAACCATAGGGAGTTATTCAAAGAAATTGTCGACCATATCCATTTACAGCTCAGCTTAATATTATGGGCTCACGATGTATACTTCATTTTTATACTTTTATACTTTTCTGCTGGATGGTTAAGACCTAGGTAGATCCAAACTTATATACCAACACATGAACTTTATATTTCCTATGTGATCATTGAAGTCTTCTCAGGGTTTATCTTGTAGTCCTGTACATTATTCTGTAGTTCCTTTGTCTGTGTCATCCATGTGGATGAGTCATGGCCAATGTGAAATAAACCAGACACACGTGTGTAAATATCGTATAGTCTCCTTAGTATAACAAGCGAAAAGCAGAAATACAAAAGGAAATGTACAAGTAAAATCAATTGAGTCAGATAAGGCAAAGCGAATGGCATAAGCTGCAGGATACTAATCAGCTTTTCTTCTGGATGGTTAACAACCTAAGATCACAAGTCAGAGTTGGAGAAATAGAAGAGCCACAAGCCAGCCAACATTTTGGCCCTAGCCTTTCAAGGTCAGCGAAGACTCAGGACATAGGAGAACTTGTACTGCAATATCATGAGACTCAGGTGAGCTCCAAATTTTCTGAGCAAGGAGATTGTGGAGCCACAGAGGAAAGAGATTGAAGTTCTATAGTGTGCCTGGGGAGAGTCACATGAAGAGAAAACTTTCTCTCAGGCTCTCTCAAACTAAAGTTCTTTTGCTCACCAGGCAGGTCCTTAGACTGCTGAACTATTTCACTAGCCCGGGATAAGGATAATTTAAACTTCTGAGAATTGTTTGGGAAATATTCTTTTCTTCTTGATTCCATTAGAGATTGAAAGGTGTTAATAGTTATGCACTGAAGTTTTATGGAGCTCAGCTATGTATTCATTGGTGTTGCACCATTCTTCATTACAGCCATATTTGCAAATAATATGATTGTATATTAGATTGTTTAGTATATTGTTGGATTTGTATGGTATATTATTGGACTATTTATTTTGTATACTAGCATATATTTATGTATGTGCATATTAGTAGTATGTATTTATATTGTATATTATTTTTCTTTGTTTAATTTTGGTGTCTCATATGTATCTGTCAATCTCTCTATTTCTTCTGAATTCTACAATATTTGTTATATATGTTTGTATGTTATTTTGCAGGATTTCATTGGTTTCCATTGTGGTTTCATCTTTTCATTTCTAGCTGTATTTATTTGTGTCCTTTCTTTTCTGGGTTGAGATTGGCTAAGGAGTTCACATTTGGATTATTCTTTCAAAGAACCATCTCTTTCATTCACTGGGTTTTCTAATGTTTTAATCTCTATTTCACTGATTTCTGTTCTGATTTTACTACAAGTTTCAGATTTTAATTTTCCTTATTTCTCTGACACCATAATATGAACTCAGCAATTTATTTGGCTTCATTTTCTGCCTTTCTGATGTTGGCATTCACACCAATAAAATTCAGTTGTAGGCCTGCTTTCACAGTGTTTCATAAAGTCAGTTATGTTAAACCAAAATTATCATTTAATTCTAAGAAGTGTCATTTTCTTCTTTAATGTCCACTGTGGCATATTGATTCTTTAAGAGTGTGTTGTTTAATTTCCAAATGATTGCATAGTTTCTGTGGTTTCCTTTGCTATTTAATTCTACTTTCATAGTACTGTGATTCAATAATATACCAGGTGAAATTTTGACTCTTTTTAGGCTTCTTTTATTGAATGGTATGTGATCTGTTTTGGAGAAAATATCATGTGTTGACAAAACATGCATTTAGTTGTCTCTGGGTAGAACCCTCTGCAGTAGTCTATTAAGTCAGTTTGTCTCAAATTTTGACCAAACTTTGATGCATTGACTCTTTGTTTAGTTTATCATATTTGAGATAGTGGGGTATTGAGTTTCTCCGCTATGATTATTTTAATGTTATCCTGATCCCTTATGTCTATTGTGTTTGTTTTTGTAAGTTGGGTGCACCATGGTTTCATGAATATGTATGTGTATATATATATATATATATATATATATATATATATATATATATATATATATATATGTAGTCCTCATCTCTTCTTGATGAATAGTTCCATTTACTAATATTTAATGTCATTCTTTGCCTATTTTGATCAATTTAGGCATAAAGTTCAATTTCTCTGAAAGCGTTATGGATAATCCTATTTGGTTGCAGTTTGTCATTGTATATAATATTGCTTTCCACCATTTGATTTTCATCCTGTGAAATTCTTTTTGTGTTAAATACATTTCTTATACACTGCACACTCTTGGATTTGGTTGCTGATCAATTATCACAATTTGTGCCTTTTACTAATGAATTGAGCCTATTAACAATGATAGCTACTATTTTTTATTATTATTGTATTCCTGTTATTATGCTGTTTTCTTGTTGCTGTTTTCCTTTCTTATCCTCCTTAGTTCAAAAAAGCAGGTGGAGGGCTCATTGTATTGGATCTTTTAACACTGAAAGATTTATTATTTCTTTTTAGGATGTAGTTGAGAATCACAGTGTTTGGTGACCATAAATTGTTTATGCTCAGTTTATCAAGAAAATATCTTCTATCGCTGTCAAACTTAAAAACTACAGTAGCATATATCAGTCTGCCTTGAAATTTTTTCTCTTGTATAGCCTGAGCACTCCTTGTCTTTATGTTTCATGTTTTCAGGACTATTGTTCCTAGAAATGCTCTCTCTAGAGGTGATTCTGTGAACATGCTTTTACCTTTCACCTACATTCTAATTTTTTGATAGTATCAACGATTCTTATCTTAGTCTTTGAGAGAACGTTCAGCTTTTGTATGTATTTGTTATGGACTATCTAATGGTCAACTTCTAGCACTCAAGTGAACAGAATCAGAGTGGTTCATTGTGTGGATGAACACCTAAGGATTCTTGCCAAAGTATAAAAACAAAAATCAATTGGAAGAGGCTGTGCTGTTGCTTCTCCTAGAGAATGTTTTCATGATCATTTTGCAGATATCAACTCAGTTATTTTCATCAGAGGAATTCTGGTCCTTGCTGTCTCTGAGAATGTCTGAGTTCCCTATGGGGGAGCTTTGATCCATGTTCTGAGCATTGCTTACTGGCCCCAGGGTAGATCACTCAGCCAGATAGTTCAGACCTTTAATCCCAATGACGCAGACTTTCTGGCTTCCATTACTAATCTTTGGGCCTTCCAAATGCAAAGCCTGGTACATACGTGCAGGAGACATTGTTGTGATCGCTAGCCCTGCATTTTGACTTGTGGAGGACATTATCATGGGCCCTGAAGCTTTAACTGGATTCATGCAAGAAACTAACGCTGGGTCTGAGGCTCAGTTACATTTTTGGGGGGTCTCTAGTGTGTGGACAGATCTTTCCAACTCTAGTCCATTCAATTGTTTTGAAGAACAACACAAAATAGTCTTATAATTACATTTCCTGTAGTAAATTTTTTCCCTTTTACAAGGGAATTTTCCAGATTTGCATGCTTTTAATGTTTTTTGCTAAAAAATACAAAATCTTTTGTTGTTTCATTATGGATTATTAACTGATCACTGACCAAAACTCTGCCATCTAGATTTGACTTTGGTTTTAATATTTCCTCTGACTGCTGCCCATACTTCCAATCATATTTTTATTCTTCTACATTTGGTTGAAACTAATTTATATAACCATATTCTTGGGGCCAGGGAGATGGCTTAGTAGAATAAGCGCTTCCTTGGCAACTGCAAGCATCTGAGTTCAATCTCCAGGTTCTGAAAAAAAAAATCACATTCTTTCATGTACTGGACATTACACTTGTTTCTGCAGCTCCACTAAAATTTTCATTGTATCTTCTTGAACCTTGCTGATTCTTTGTTTGAATAGGATTCTTTTCTGATTTGGAAAGCACCATACTGAATCATTTTCCTTCCAATGACACCTTTCAGAAATTCTTTTGTTTTTATGACTTCCTCCCCTGACCGATTTTCAGCATAATTTGGAGTATTTGCCAGCATTGTGTATCTGTGTGTGTGTGTGTGTGTGTGTGTGTGTGTGTGTGTGTGTGCATGTAGTGGGATATTTTCATTTCTTTGGCTCTGTTTAGTATTTAGTTCTTCAAAACAGACCACAATATTGTTTATGATACACAGGAAAGTCAAATCTTGGCATTAAGAACAAAGCAATTGCCAGCAACAATTACAACATGTTGGATATAATATTTATATACATAACAATGATTATATAAAATATCAACTGGATACTGACAAACTCTGAAACCTAGTATGAATGGATGTTGGCCAAAACAAAGTGATCTGTGACTATGGAGAAAATACTTATATCACCTAGATATTGATCTACACTTATTCAGATCACTAATTTCTTCTGGAAGACTGAAGTAGTGTAAGAAGTGAACTACATCAATGGACTAAATGTCATCTCCTTCAGGTCCACCCTTACGGAGGAGTAAACCCACCAAACCTGGTTTCCCACCACAGCATACTGGCACCATGATTGGTATGCATTAATTCTGACCTTCCCAGGGAATCTCAGGCAACTCCTCCTTACCTCTTACCTCTCCACATCTGAAGTCTAAGGCTGACAAAACTTTTGTGTGGTAGAGTAATACTTCAGATTGGCAGAGAAGCTTTCCTCCAATGTGTTGGTCATATCCACAGTATGGTCTTTGGATACTACCAATGCTGCCATTAACTAATGGAAGACCAGAAGCAGAACTGATTAGGTTTTTATAGTTTGGTCAGTCTTCTATAAAGATCACATGAGGCCTCTGTCAAAA
Source organism: Ctenomys sociabilis (assembly GCA_004027165.1). Classification (NCBI taxonomy): domain Eukaryota; kingdom Metazoa; phylum Chordata; class Mammalia; order Rodentia; family Ctenomyidae; genus Ctenomys; species Ctenomys sociabilis. The sequence goes on from PVKA01035382.1 coordinate 4,926, forward strand.
GTTGAACATTTCACAACAATAGTGAGTTATGCAAAGAAGTTGTCGACCATAGCCATTTACAGCTCAACTTATTATTATTGCCCCGCAGTTTATACTTCATTTTTATACTTTTCTGCTGATTAGTTGAATGACAATGGAGTGCCCATCTTTGACAGGTGTAGACAAAGGAAGGAGTATAGAAAGGAAGAATCATGATGTGTGTGTGTATAGACAGTACAGTTGGGATAGATAATGCCGTGCTTCTACATAATTCTATGAGAGGCAAGATTTGCACTAATGGTGATTGGACAGGATATTATGTCGGCTTCTAGTACTATGGACAACCACTAGGAAAATAACAAGGTAGAAAGTATTAATTATTGAATCTTTGATGTAATTCAGGTATAAAAAATAAGATACGTAAACAGCTACTCTCTTAATTTACTGATAAGACAGCTGCAATAGTAATGTCTGTAAGTATATCAGGTATAGACCTTGTACGACTTCAGTACTTTATGGAAACAGTTTGCAATGTATTAATTTATCAAATCCATCTTGTCAAGGTATCTTAAAACTGTCTCATTGATATTTGTACTTCAATAAAACAAAAATAAAAATTAAAAAAAAAAAAAGTTGAACATTTGAGCATGGAGTTTTAGGTGTTATAACTTCCTATCTCCTGCAGAGGTCACAAGAGACCTGGACCTGGAAGTGACTCAAGTGAGTGCAACATAGGTACTACTTCCTCTTGCTTTTTCCCACACAAGTCGCGTGTGTGGTCTGTGTCAGTGCTGACAGGGGTGTGGTTCTAAGCACTTAGTTCTCTCTTTCTGCTTCCCACACAATGTGGACTATTGGTTTTACTTTCACTTTGATAATTTTGCAACAAACTAGGAAGACTAATGTGAAAAACAATGAAAAGTTTTTATATGGGCCTTTGCAATTCCTCTCATGTATCTTATTCTGGCTTCTTTCGTATTTACGGTGTGCACAAGGAAACCATTTACCATTGAACAGTTTCAGTCAGGCTTGAGGGATTTGGGGTTTGTACTTCACTGTAGAAGTTACATTTTTTCAATTATCTCCACTGAATCTTTTTATACAGACCCTCTGTAAAAAATATGAAATCTGATTTCATGCCATTGATACAAGGTTGTTGTGATCAACTAGAAGAAATTTATGGTCACATCTGAAAATTTAACGGAAAGAATATAATTTAGTCCCAAAACAAAAGTTTCACTGCAACAGCTAAACCTACCTTTGGTGATGTTCTTGGAGAGCTGATTCAGAAAATATCTACTGTTCACTTTGTATTATGGAATTCATATGAGGACATTCTGATCACATCCTAAATACGAGGAAAAGTTTGTTTAGAAGTCATATCTTGTAATTAGATACTGTCTAGGTTAACCCAAGTTAAAAATCAGTGATACTCTTTCCTCAAGACTAAGGGAAATATGCTTTGTTATTGCATAGCAAGGTTTTATTTTGGATGTATATAAAATAAACAGAAAAATTCAGTAGACAAGTAGATCTTTAAAAACCCCTTATATGTGTCTTCAAGTTTCAATTTAATATTTATTACATATCCAAGTTTTGGAAAGAATCTGAGAAAAAATTTTCCCAAAATTATATGCACAGATGCTTTCAGTTGTCAGTTCCATATATGAAAATTTAGGTTGCTTCTCCTTTCTGAGGAAAATACGAGAATGTCAGGATTTTTTTTAAAAAATGAAAATATATATATATATATATATATATAATTTGAATACAAAACTATGCAATATAGCATGTCAAATTCTTACTACATTTTAGTGAAATTCTATTTCAGTTCTATAATTTTTATTATTTCATACCCTATCACAAAGTGAAAAAATAAAATGTATATAAATAGTACAACTGTTGTTTTGGCTATCCCTTGATATAAAAGTCCCTTCATTTCTCTAATCTGTAATATAATGGTGTCTCCATCTTTTGAACTCACTGATACCAGATGAAAATTTTGTTTTCTTTAATACTAAAGTGATGCACCTTTTTAATATATGAATGCACGCTTATATGCTTCACTTGTGTTTGGCTTTTGACTTATGTATTAACCTTCTTTGTAAATATGACTATGCATATTCAGTCAGGCAATCAGATCTTCACTTAGCTTAGAGGAATACAGAAGCACGCAGACAGAAGGCTTCACTTCCATAAATCTCTTTGTGCCATTGTCTCCTCCCTCAGGCATGGGTACATATGGATGCTCCTGGCTTCCATGTTATATACCACCAACAACGTTGGTCCCACAGACCACTGCTGTTAAACAATTGGGGACACTCATTCATACTGACTGTCTCATTCATTAATAAAAGCATATATACAAGTGCACATATAATCATCATTAATTTGTAATTTCTTAACCCTCAAAAATTCTTTTTTTTTTTTTTTTTTTTGTCTTTTTTGAGACAGGGTCTAGCTATGCAGTTCAGGCTGGCTTTAAGCTCACTTTGTAGCTCAGGCTGGTCTCGAACTCACAACAATCCTCCTGCCTCAGCCTCCCGAGTGCTGGGATTACAAGCATGCGCCACCACGCCCGGCCCCTCAAAAATTCTTATTCATAAATTTGCTATTTTATGAACTCTGGATTCATTCTTTTATTTTAAAATCTCTTAAAAATATAGACTCTCTTAAATTTAAAATTGATTAACTACAGTATGATAAAAATGTGAATAATTTACTTGTTCCCCTGACAGAAAATCAGAACTAATTAATTCCAATAAAAGCAATATAAGTTTGAATATTTTAGGCTTTTTCTCAAAAAAAAATTCTAAATTTTTAAGTTGAAAGTGGCTTCACAAAGTGCTGGAGAAAACTCTTAAATTATAAATTGTAGAAAGAAAAATAAACCTAACTCCAGAAATGTAAAAATTTATTCTTAAAAACTACACTCTGAATTCATTTGTTTATTAATTCTCAAGAGATTATGGGAAAATATATGGTCATCAAGATGCCATTCTTTTGGGTCCTGCTTCCTGGAAGAAGACTGTCTTATTTCATCATTGTGACTTTTATTCTTTACTTGAGTTCCTGCTTCGGTCACATGATTTCACTCAATATTTCCCAACTGAACCTGTTACACATTTTGTATTCTCTATCTTTGTGAAATTCCCCTGAGTCTTGAGGCATTTCCTTAAATTTTTACCCAACATAACTCCCCGTATATTTTGAAATACGACCTGATTCTCATACTGGGCTAATTGAATCTCAGTATGCATTATAGTGTTCTTCCATAATTAACTACTCCAGACTTAGTGGAGTGGCTCTAGGATTTTTTTTTTTTTTGGTGGAACTAGGGATTAAACTCAGACACTTGGGCTTGCCAGGGAAGTGCTTATTCTATTGAGTCATCTCCCACACCTCCACCCCTTTTTTTGGTTCTAGGAAGTTTTAAGCCAAAATTATTCTCATATTATTCGAATAGTTTGTTGTTTCGTTCTTCTTACATTACTCTTTTCTAAGCTAGGATTTCACAAGGTAGTTCTGGATGACGCATAAAATTGAAATATTGTTTTGAAGAAACATAGGTACACATAGAGCTCATTACAAAGCCCTGAAACTATTCACCAGTACTAATGGAAAGAAGGAGAGAGAGAGAGAGAGAGAGAGAGAGAGAGAGAGAGAGAGAGAGAGAGAGAGAGAGAGAGAACAAACACAGAGTGATAATACAGAACACAAGAGAGCATTTAAATGATTTAAGTAAAAATAAAACTACACCTGTATAAAGAAGTGTATAGTGTACTGATGGCAGCATACTCATTCCAATTCATTCTCCATCATAAAACTAAATATAGTTATTCATAGTTCCTACAATATGTCATATCCCTGAGAATCCACATTCACCAAGTCACTAACAAACCCTTCTCGTGCCTCTTAATATTGCAGCATAAAATGGTTTCTTTGTGATGGAAATAAGTGTTCATGAGAAAATTTTAAGTCACCCTTCTCATTTTCCTTCAGTAGGAAAAAAAATGAGAAACATAATCTAGTACATACCAGACATAAATCTCCATGTAAATGGGCTCAAGTCATGAATCAAGAGAAGCGGACTGGCGGGGTGGATCAAGAAACAAAATCCAACAATATGTGGTATACAGGAAATACACTTAAAGGGCCAAGGAAATGGCTTAGTGGAATAAGCGGTCCCTTGGTAAATGCAAGGGCCTGAGCCCAATCCCTGGTTCTGCCAAAACAAACAAACAAATTAATTAATAAATAAATTTAACAGAAATGCATTCTAAGACTAAAATGGAAAGGATGGAAAACAATGCTTATGAAACAGGAACCCAAGAAAAGGAAGGTGTAACTATTCTGGTTGCTGACAATATCAACTTCAAATGAAGAGTGATTAGAAAGATAAAGAAGGTCACTGCATATCCTTTTCAGGGGAAAATTTCAAAAGAAAGAGATTTCAATTATAACTATGTAAGCACCAAATATAAGCGCACCCAATTATATGAGACAAATTTTAACACACGTGATGTATCCAATGAGCACCGTAATTATACTGGGGGTGGAGTTTAACATTCCACTGATACAAAGAGATAGATAAACTAGGCAAAAACTCAGTAAATAAATAACAGAATTAAAACAAACTTGTGAAGAAATGAACTTAGGAGACATTTACAGAGTGTTCCACCCAACAATGGAAGAATATACATTTTTATCATCTCCAAAATTGACCACACACTAGCGAATAGAGCATATTTAAATGAATCCAAAGGAACCTAAATTGACCTATGCATACGATCTGGTCATACTGCGATAAAAGTGGAAAGTACTGACAAAAGAAACAGGAAAACCTTGTAAAATACATGGAAATTAAATAATATCATTCTTAACAATCAATAGGTCTCATAAAGTTAAAGAAAAAAGTATTTATAATCAAACACAAATGCAGATATAGCTTAACAGAACCTCTGGGAGGCAGTGAAAGATTTGTTAAAAGCAGAATTTATAACAAATTCTCACATCAAGAAAACAGAAGCAAATAAAAGAAAGAAAACAGAACAAGCCAAAATAAACAATCTTAAGCTGAACCTCAAGATCCTAGAATAAGAAGTCAACCACAAACTGGAACACAGCAAATTAAAAAGATGAGAGCAGAAACACAGTGGTGATGGAAAAAAAAAAAAACACAAAGAATTAATGAATCAGAGTTGAATCTTTGAAGAATAAATAAAGTTGATAAATCCCTAGCCATACTTGTCATAAAATAAAAGAAAAAATTCAAATTCATCCAATAAGGAATGAAAAGGTTGAAATCACTACAGACCCTATAGAAATTCTAGAGATCATCAATACCTGCTTTCAAAATGTTCACTCTGACAGGATGGAAAATACAAAACAAATGGACAGATTCCTAGTTACATACGAACTACTAAAGCTGAATCAACAAAATATAAAAATTCTGAATAATCTAAAATCATAAAACGAAATTGAAAATGCAATCAAAACTTACCAGCAAAGAAAAGCCCGGGTCTTGACTGATTCACAACTGAATTCTGCAAGAACTATAGAGAATCTTTAATGCCAACTCTTCTCAAAATCTTCAATGAAAATAAAAGTGAAGAAATTCTCTCAAATTCATTCTTAGAGGCAAGCATTACTCTGACATGTACACAAAAGAAAGACACAAGGAAAAAAAAGAGAGCTATATGCCAATCTCCCTCATGAAAATAGAGGCAAAACTCCTCAATAAAATATAAGCAAACAGAGCTCAGAAAATCAGCAAAAAGAATATACATCACAAGCATGTGGGATTTATCTAGGAATGCAGGGATAATTAAAAAAATGAAAATCAAAAACCATAATAAACCACACCACCGGAGACAAAGATAAAACCACAGAATCACCATAATGGCTGAAGAAAAAGTTTTTGTCAAAATCCAACACTCATTCACAATAAAGAACCTTCAGAAATCAGAGTAGATGGTCTTAATCTCAATCTCATAAAAGCAATGCATGACAAACCAAAAGCCAATATCATACTAAATGGACAAAAATTGAAAGCTTATATTTTAAAATCAGAAGACTCCCAAAACAGGAGACTTTTAGATTTAATTTAAAAAATTCAATAGTGGAGCAGGATACATATTCAACACTCAAAACTATATAGCATTTCTATGCACAAGCAATGAACACCCCAAAAGATATGTTAAGGAAGCCGTGTCTTTCAAATTAGAACTCAAAAAGTTGAAATACTTAAGAATCAGTCTAACAAAGGAAGTAAAAGATTACGCAATGACAATTGTAGTGCTCTGACAAAAGAGATCAAAGATTTCAGAAAATGTGGGTATTTCTCAAACCTCTAGGATTGGAGATCCCATTTCAACCCAGCTATTCCATTCCTAGGTATTTTTTTAACAGAACTGAAATCATTATAACACAGCAACACATGTGCACCCATATTTATAGCAGCTCATTTTGTCATACCTCAGTCTTGAAGCAAACACTATTGTCAATCAACTGAAAAATGATTTTTTAAAGATGTATTTTTACACAATGGAATATTATTCAACTAACATAAAGGTAACTGAGGCTGCTTTACGTAAGTGGATGCAACAAGAGACGGTATTGCTAGGTGAAGTGAATCAAACCCACATGATTAAACACCATATTTTGTCCCTATATGAGAACCAGAAAGAGTAAATACAATATTAAAGATATAGTAGATACTGTGAAAGGGAAAGAATCTGTCCAATGGGAAGTAGAAATGAGAATGAGAGAAAGGAAAATATATATTTATTATATATGGAGGACAGTTTAGATAATAGTCCTGCTGATATCTGCTGCTCCAGAAGCAGTTAATACATTAAAAACTTTCTTATTCTTATGTTTTCTTTTCAATATCTTACAGCTTTTCTAAACAATTCTTTCAGGTTTATGTCTCTAACCTAAAAAACTAATGTGAAGAAAATGTGCAATAGAACCATGGTTGAATTCCAACTATTTTGTTTAATGAAATTTTATATCACTTCTAATACTTTATCATTTCAAATTCTTTACAGAATAAAAAGGGATTGATTTCAAATTTGTGAAGCTCTCAGACACAGACTAATGAAAGAGTGTAAAGACCAAAAGGTCACTATGATGATTGTGTTTTCTGCCTTAACACAGGAGAGCTCCTGATGCGGACTGGATTCAAAGGGAAAGGTTGTGTGAGCTTCAATCAGAGGCCAGAAATCTGTCGTGAGTGGTCAGCTCCACAAGGGCAGTGTGAAAAGAGAGAGTCATTGAATTTGGGGTTGACACAAGATGAGGACCATGGGTATGAGCTGTTTTCTGAAATTAGTCTCACTATCATACTCCAAAATACACAACACACCGGAAGTGCCAGTTTCTGGCCAAATTCATCATCCCAGAAACACAAATAAGTGAGGAAACTCAATACTCCACACAATTGAGAACTGTGGCCCTTGGAATGATCGATGCTGCTTATGTGGTGTCATTTACTGAAGTGGCTGACACACCCATGATTTTCCTGGGCCTTTCCATGGGACTTATAGAGGACCTAAACTAGTTGTTTAACTATCTCAACATCTCCCTCGCAGTCTCATTAAAAATAGCAGACCATTTTACAAAATCCTCAACAAGGCTTTCAGAGACTTAAAGGCTGACATCAGTCCCGTCCTGGGGAATTCTGGTGCCAGAATTCAGGAGGAATCTTGGTAGAGGATATCACCAGCCTGGGGAAAACACCCTCATGGGAGATTCTATTGGCCTGAAACCAAGAGTTAGGCATTGGTAGAGTTGATCTGCCAGAAGGTAGGTAGGGGTGCCCTGGAGATACACTTCTTGCAGCTCAGGAATTCATAGTGGTCTCCATCTGGTTTGCAGGATGACTTCTGATAAACAGTATTCAGTAAAACATGAGATGAGGAAATAAAAAGAACAAGATTTACCTGAACACTGAGGGTGATAGTTGAGGAGCATAGGTAAAAATTTGGGGAACACCCTTTGACACCATAATCTTGGCCTTGCCGTAGTACACACTCAGGAAACAAGGTATTGGGTGTGAAACACGGAAGGGCCACAGGGACCCAGCCTTAAGGTCACACTTTGTGCAGGAGAAACAATGACTACTTCTCTGCTTCTATGACTCTCAGAATCAGCATTTATGCATGACACTGTCTCTATTGCCATGAAAAACAGGCAGGATAAAAGTCAATGGCCAAATATTGGGTCTATGTCTCTGAACAAAAGGTTCTGCTGGGGATATTTATCACTAAAAAGTCAATGCCATATAAAGTGTTCCTTCCTAGTAACTCAAAGTTGAGCTCGTATCAATGCCACCTCTAAATTCCCTATGACATATGGGATCTTATGAGATCTGATTCTGGTTTTCATGCTAGCAGTAAAAAAGAAATACAGTACACTCATGACTCCCTATTCTCTCTCTCTCTCTCTCTCTCTCTCTCTCTCTCTATATATATATATATATATATATATATATATATATATATATATATATATATAAAGAATATATTACACATACATATGGCTGCATAATTATATATATATATATATATATATATATATATATATATATATATATATATATAGGCACCCATTCTCATGAACTAGTTCATGCTGACAGTTCTGTGATCACCTAATGCATGCTAGCTCCTTCCATACTGGGGGTGCATCTTGATACAAGTCAATTCCTCCAATTCTGTGGCTCCCCTTTAGTGAAACGAATTCCCTACATGTGTAGGTCCATGGCAGCCATATATTTGGTTTTATAATAAGCCTATTATTATATTTTCTGCTTGTCAGCATTGTCTGAATGATCTGAGACTCACACAAATACAAAATTAATACCACATTTTTTTATCAAATTTAAATGGCCAATTTGGAGAAATAGTTCTGAGACAGGTCTTCTGCCACTGATTGATTGGGGTGACAGGTGTTAGGAATAATATTCATTCAGCCTTCTGAGATTTCTGGGCAGACTTGGTGACCTTGCCAACTCTAGCAGCCTTCTTGTCCAGAGCTTTGATGACACCCACAGCAACTGTGCTTCTCATACTGCAAACAGTGAAATGACCCACAGATGTGTAGTCAGACAAACTCTTGGCACACACGGGCTTACTTGGAACCATATAAATAATGGCAACATCACCAGATTTCAAAAACTTTGACCCATCTTCTAACTTCTTACCAGACTGGAAATCAAGCTTTTCTTTCAACTCAACAATCTTGAAAGCAATGCGAGCTGTGTGACACACCAGGACAGGAGCATAGCCAGCACTGATCTGGCCCAGATGATTCAGGATAAAGACTGACTAATGATAACAATGCATTTCAAAATCTTCAGAAAGAAAGAAGAATATTTTGTGGACCTTTTATTGTGTGGCAATTTTTAAGTTATCAGTTTTTAAAATCAATACTTTTAATGGACACAACCTGACCAAAAATCTGTCACAGAATTTTGAGACCCATTAAAACAAAGTTTAATGAGAAGAAAACCACGTTTTGCTACAACATGGAAGCTATACCCTACAAAGAGCACAAGAGCAAATTTCACAAGGTGTAAGCAGGCACTTACTCTCTCAGAAGGTCCCAAAGGTGCACTTCACACCATGCAGCTACGTGTAAATGTGGCTACATAATTTGTGTCTCTGCATCTGTCTACATATGGCATTCGCTTCTGAGTTTAATCACCTTTCCAATATTTCAAAACACACTTATAATAGTATTCTGCATCAAGTTGATCAATCTAGGAACTCTCCCAAAATCTTTAATTTCCTTAGAATTCAAAATGATAATAGGGAAAGCAAGAAAGAAAGATACACCAGAGGTAGAAAAATACTTCAATAGGCCAATCATTGATTTAGAATATTTTACCCTAGCTAACATTGTGATTTCAGTGCATAATGAGAATTAGGATTCCATGCTATCAAGGTTTTCATAAAATTCCAGCCTTAAAAACTTTCATAGCTGGGGCTGGGGAGATGGCTCAGTGTAATAAGCATTTCCCTGGCAAGTGCAAAAGCCTGAGTTCAATCCCTGGTTCCAGGAAAAAAAGAAACTTTCATAGCCAAGAAAAGAGTACAGTTACAGGATGACTTGGTATGTGGGTAACCCTCACAGGTTCACATGTGGAAATTTGGGTCCTACTGTGTGATACTGAGAGGGTGGAGCTCAGTGTGTGAGACACCGAGGTTAAAGTCATAACATGTAGAAAACACAGTGGTAGTCAGGGGCTTTCTCAGCCTGGCCTTGTCTCTGTATAAAGCTCCATTATATCCCATTCATGGGAATGTACACTTCTACCTTCTTTGTGTGGCCTGCACAGAACAAGTTAGTGCACAGCTGTCTCAGTTTCTGATGTTGTCACGAAATATAACACACTACAGTAGTAGAACAGTAAATATTAATTTCTCACAGTTCTGCAAGCTTAAAAGTCAACAAAACAGCAGTAGATTTAGTGGGTGGCCAGTCCCTCACATTTAGCCTGTTTTTCACATTTGGCATGATTAAAATGTCCTCAATTGGTATAAGAGAAAGAAGGAGATAAATGTCCTATTTCGTTTACTCTATCAACCCTTATAAAATGCACAAGGTGGATGTGAGGGCGATCTGGCTGCGACATCTGTCACCCCATTGATCGCCAGGGTTGATTCGGCTGATCTGGCTGGCTAGGCGGGTGTCCCCTTCCTCCCTCAACGATCCATGTGCGTCCCTCCCGAAACTGCATGCTCGGTCGAAGAGGACGGCCACCCCCAATAGAGCAGGACCGTTCCTCAGTCAAGAGTATATGAGTAGCTGCACTCCCCTGATAGAACCTCCAAACAAGCTCTCAAGAATGCACAAGGCTCCCTTGAAATGCAGTGTGTAACTACCTGTTGGAAACCCCACTTATGGATCCTATCATGGATTTTCTTATGTTTAACTTTATGTACCTGATGCAGGGTCTTTAACCTCGATTGCTCATAGGCCCTACACATAATGGAGAATTCCCCACATTTTTCTGGGCCTGTCATTCATTATATATGCGCACGTGCTTGGCTCTTCATTGAGAACTACACTGGAATAAGGGCTAGGTTAGGAAGTAGGGCACGGAGGCAGAGACAAAGGCCTTGGGGAAGGGCTTGTAGAGGCAATGGACTTTGACCCCATAGGGATATTATGGGGCTAGTAAATGTGCAAGAGCAATATATCACAGAACGAACAGAGTGCATCCTCTCCATTCTCTGTCTCAGATGTGCTCAAACTTGAATCTAAGACTATGGAAATATAGATATGAGACAAAATCCTAGTGTCCCAATAGAGAATGGAGCAATAAACAGAGCCCAAGGAGAACTGTTGTGTCTTGCAATATCTGGCAAACTGTGATTCAAGGCTGTAGATAACAGCTTTTCCAGCTGGCATCATTTGTAGTTTCTTCCCTTGCTTGGGATGTTAATGGCTAGCATTAAAATGGTTAGCATTGTGCAAAGTTAGAGTTAGGTAAATAGTGAAGTCAATAGAGTAGCTTGTTTTCACAAAATAGTTGGGCATATTCCTTAACCTGTCTTTAACCCTCAATAAGTGTATAAATGTGAGATCTTTCTGTGGCTCTAGGCTCACTTAGAGAGAAACTAATCTCAGTGTGACCACTGAAGCTATATTTATTGATTCTTCTCATCTTTTCTTTTAGTGCTGACTTATAACATACAAGTGGCCTGAACCTGGGCACAGAATATGACCAGGGCTGAGGTAAGAGAGTCCTGAACATGTGAGAAAAGTATTCTCAGAGTAAGTGAAACCACCAGGAAAATATGAGTGACGCGAAATGCTGCTTCAGGAGAAAATGGATATGTCCATCTTATTCGAACATTACTCAAAAGGAGCTGATGTAAAAGTGAAACCAGGGAGTTTTGGGGATATATTTTTACATATAAAAACGCATTGTTATTGGTTTCAACCTAAGGAAAAGACTGCTTTAAACTTAAAATTTGGGAAACAAGTTATGAGAATGCTGCATTGTACTCACCAAAATGAGGAACCAATTCTTCTTCATGTATGCACTCATTTTAGTTTGATTTTCTTAGCTTTAGAACCACTACAAGCAGACTCAGAAGAGTCTAAGAAATAATTGAAAAGGTCATCTTCAGTTGCTGATATTGCTAAACCTCAAGAGCACCTTCCACACAAATATGAATATGTAGATGAGACCTTTTTAAGACCTCTACCTCCCTCACACTCAAATGACAAAAAATAGAGCATGAGGGGCTTTGTGGTTCATAAATATAATAGGTTTCACACTCTCAAGACCTCCAACATGAAGGGATTCCCCAGTATACTGAGTGTCCTTTCTTTAAATTTCTCAATGGTCTAATTTCTTGATGATCTATAGTTGGAATGAGTCTGAAAAACAGGGTCTTATAAAGATGTTTAAAGCATTGCAAACCATCTCCTCAGAATCTGAGGATATGGTGAATAAGAATGAAATGAAACTAAGAATGAGGTATGTGAGCTGTGAACTGTGGTAAGGCAATTATTACAAATGCTTTCTAAATTGATTTAAAAATGGAGGTCTCTACCCCTGTAGTTCCTCCATCTCAGTTCACAAAATTCCACCCCTACTGCCATCTTTTAACCCTACTGCTCCTCCATATGAGGAGAAAAAGAAAGCCCCTATAAACGTTTATAAAAATGTGATAACTAAGGCTTTTATGCAATGGAGACAACAGGGCAACCCTAAGTTTATTCTGCCCCTTTGGGTAATTTTACTGTGGTTGTTCAAATACACCCTGCAATGCTCAACTTCCCCAGGGGTATGTACAATGGTAACACCAACGTCTGGCATTGAAGGTTGTTGAAGATTTAAAGCAGACTGTCATGGCCTAAAATATACAATCAACATATGTGATTGGATTGATAAATAGATTAGCAAATGAACATAGACTAATTCCTCATGACTGGGAAGTTTTTTGCCATATAATAGAGCCAAAACAATATTTTCAGTTTAGAACTTGAGGGGAAGGTATAGCAGATACTCAAGAGATAGTTAACAGAGAGAAAAATCTTCTGGTTAATGTTTCAACAGATCAACTCACAGAGTAAGGATACTTGCTTGGTGTACAAGCCCAATTGCAATATGATGATGCAGCCATTGTGCAAACTTGTATTTCTTGCTTGAGGAAATGGGAAAAGATGGAAAGTCCAGGAGATGCTCAAAAATCATTTGCTAAAGTTCTCAAATCTAATAAGGAGCCATACGTAGATTTTTGTCTACCGATTAAGGGACACTATACCCAAAACAGTGAGAGCACCAGATTTAAGGAAATTATTGTTACAAATTTTGTGCTGTGAAAACACCAACAGTGAATGTCAAAAGGTGCTGCGTCCTTCAAAGGCATGGGATACAATGCTAGAAGAATATATTAAGGCCTACATTGATATTAGCTCAGAGTCATACAAAGCTAATTTATTGGCAACTGTCTTACAGTCCTTTTTTGAACAAAATCATTCCAAATGTTTTCATTGCGAAAAAATGGGTCATATGAAAAAGTATTGCAGAAAACTGCAAGATAAAAATAGCAAGACAAATTCTTTAAAAGAAAAGAATGCCAAGACTGCTCCTGGACTTTTTCTGAGATTTGGAAAAGATAAACATTGGGCTAAAGAATGCTGCTCCAAACTTGAAGAGAATGGCCAAATTTTGCAACATCAGGGAAACTGGAGAACAAGACCAACAACCTGGAGCCTGGAGATAAACAATACGGAATAATTGATTATTCCAGATTGGCCATCCCAAATTTGAGAATATACCGTTTTCACAATGTTGGTTCTTCCTACCCAGGAGCAAGGAATGTCTTTCCATTCTCTGAAATATACTTTGATTTTTTTTCAGAGTACTGTAATTTTAATTATATAGATCTTTTTAAATTAATTAATTAATTAATTAATTTTGCATATAATTAATTATATTTTTATAAATTAATACATTGCAAACTGTTTTCATAATGTTTTGGTATCGTACAAGGTGCATACATGATATTATACTTACAGACATTATTATAGCAGATGTCTCTTATCAGTAAATCATGAGAGTGATAAGCTTGAAGCATTTATATTGAAGTGGATGGCACTTGAACATATACTCATAAGTGAAATAAACCAGACACACATGTGCAAATAACGTATAGTCTCCCTAGTATAAGAAGCAAAAAGAAGATATACAAATAGCAATGTACAGCAACAACTAAAAACAACTGAGTCAGATAAGGCAAAGTGAATGACAGATGTATAGATCTTTTACTTCCTTAGTTACATTAATTCCTAAGTATTTCATTTTTTCTCTGTGCAATTATGAAAAGTACGGTTTCTCTCATTTCTCTCTCAGTGTCTTTATTATCTGTGTAGAGGAGTGTTATAGATTTTTGGACGTTGACTTTGTAACCAGCTATGCTACTAAAGTTGTTTATTAATTCTAGGAGCTTCTTGGTGGAGTTTTTTGACTCATTCTTGTAGAGTACCATGTCATCTACAAATAAAGATAGTTTGACTTCTTATCCACCTAGTATTGTTACTTTTATTTCTCTCTCACCTTATTGATTCCAGCTAATGTTTCCAGAACTATACTGACAAGAAGTGGTGATAGAGGATGCTCTTGTCTTAAACATCATTTGAGGAGAAAGGATTTCAGTTTTTCCCCATTTATTATTAGATTGGCTATTGGACTGCCACAGATGGCTGTTATTAGATTGATAGAGACCATCTATTCCAATATTCTCTAGGGCTTTGAACATGAATGACTTTTGGATATTTCAAAGGTCTTCTCTATCAATTGAGATGATCATGTGGTTTTTCGATTTGTGCCTATTGATATAGTGTATGAAGTTTATAGATTTTCGTATGTTGAACCATCATTGTATACCTGGGATGAATCCTAGGGATGAATGGTGTATAATGTTCTTGGTGATTTTCTATATTATATTTTCTAAGATTTTATCAAGGAATTTTGCATTTATGTTCATGAGGAAGATTGGCTTGTGATCCCCTTTTAAGATTGAATCTTACGCTGTTCTCCAAAGCTCTTCTTTTTCTAAAAGCTGGTGGTGCAGCATTAGGCTATTTATTTGTTCTTGCTCTATTTTCCTAATGTGTGAATTCACTGCTATAAATTTCCCTCTGAGCTGGGCGTGGTGGCGCATGCCTGTAATCCCAGCACTAGGGAGGCTGAGGCAAGAGGATTGTTGTGAGTTCGAGACCAGCCTGAGCTACAAAGTGAGCTTAAGGCCAGCCTGAACTGCACAGTGAGACCCTGTCTCAAAAAAGACAAAAAAAAAAAAAAATTCCCTCTAAGAACTGCTTTCATTGCATCTCATAAATTCTGGTAAATTGTGCTTGAATTTTCTTTTGATTGTACATATGTTTAATTTCTTCTTTCATTTCATTTGTAACCCATTTGTTCCTCCAGGAGGTTGTTACATAATTTGCACATGTTTTGGGGGGTTTTGCAATTTCTTTTGTCATTTGTTTTCTATTTCTTTGCACTGTGGTTAGAAAATATGTTTGGGATACATTTGTTTTTCATGCATAGGAGTACACCTAAATTAATTGTTCAGGAAGCTCTATTTAAGTTAAATTTTTAAAAAATTGCCAGATCTGCTGCTGCAGACCTCACTGGACAAAACAAATACTAGAGAAATGTTCTGGGTGCAAACCTGACAAAACCTAGAAAATGAAAAATGCAAATATTGTGAGAGAAAAATAGTACCAACTTGTTTCTTGCTCTGGTGGCTTCATTGTCATTTCTGGTAAGTGTTAAAAGTAATTTTAGTTATTGGGCTTACATTCCAAATCCAACACACAACAGAGTGCACTGGTGGGTTGCTAATATACCCATAGAAGGGAATAAAAGTTCCTGGTTATCTGGCCCCTGTCATGCCTTGGGAACACCAGTGCCATCAGAAAAAAAAGAACCAAAGGGAACCTGGTCACTCGGGACAGAATCTTGAAGCTCGTAGGAGCGCTGGGTGCGAGCAGGAATGCAGGGACGTGAGATAAGATTTCAGAATGACTTCCGTCTTGGCTTATACTTTTAAAAACTTTTCTAGTACATCAAAATGGGCCCTCAGATTCTGTGTAAGACCCTTGAGCTGTTCCTCCCAGCTATGAGCAGGTGCAGCTGTCCAGACCAAATCAAAGAAGACCTTAGCCAAACCCAATCTGAGGAATATTGTGGTAGTAGATGGTGTTCGAATTCCGCTTTTGCTGTCAGGCACTTCATATAAAGACCTGATGCCACATGATTTGGCTAGAGCAGCACTTCTGGGTTTGTTACATCGTACCAATGTCCCAAAGGAGGTCGTTGATTATATCACCTTTGGCACAGTTATTCAGGAAGTAAAAACAAGCAATGTGGCTAGAGAGGCTGCCCTTGGAGCTGGCTTCTCTGACAAGACTCCTGCTCACACTGTCACCATGGCTTGCATCTCCTCAAACCAGGCCATGACCACAGCTGTTGGCCTGATTGCTTCCGGCCAGTTTGATGTGGTCGTGGCGGGTGGTGTCGAATTAATGTCCGACGTCCCTATTCGTCACTCGAGGAAAATGAGAAAGATGATGCTTGATCTCAATAAAGCCAAGACTCTGGGCCAGAGACTGTCTTTGCTCTCTAAATTCAGACTGAATTTCCTGTCACCTGAGCTCCCCGCAGTGGCCAAATTCTCCACCAGTGAGACCATGGGCCACTCTGCAGACCGCCTGGCTGCTGCCTTCGCAGTTTCTCGGCAGGAGCAGGATGAATATGAGCTGCGTTCTCACAGTATGGCCAAGAAGGCCCAGGATGAAGGTCTCCTTTCTGATATTGTGCCCTTCAAGGTTCCAGGAAGAGATACAGTTAGCAAAGATAATGGCATCTGTCCTTCCTCAATGGAGCAGATGGCGAAACTAAAACCTGCTTTCATCAAGCCCTATGGCACAGTGACGGCCGCAAATTCTTCTTTTCTGACTGATGGTGCTTCTGCGATGCTGATAATGTCTGAGGACAAAGCTCTGGCCATGGGATATAAACCAAAGGCATATTTGAGGGATTTTGTGTATGTGTCCCAGGATCCAAAAGATCAGCTTTTACTGGGGCCAACATATGCTACTCCAAAAGTTCTAAAAAAGGTAGGATTAACAATGAGTGATATTGATGTTTTTGAATTTCATGAAGCCTTCCCAGGTCAAATTTTGGCTAATTTTAAAGCCATGGATTCTGATTGGTTTGTGCAAAACTATATGGGTAGGAAAACCAAGGTTGGATCACCTCCTTTAGAGAAGTTTAATACCTGGGGTGGATCGCTGTCCCTCAGACATCCATTTGGAGCCACTGGCTGTCGCTTGGTCATAACAGCTGCCAACAGGTTACGAAAGGAAATAGGCCAGTACGCCTTGGTGGCTGCCTGTGTGGCTGGAGGGCAGGGCCATGGAATGATAGTGGAAACTTACCCAAAGTGATCGCTCCAGAGGAGGTGACCAGGTTTCTCGTAGAACTTGCACCGGGCAATGCCATTTCAATGCATTACTAAACAACACCCGTATTATGGGCTCACGATGTATACTTCATTTTTATACATTTATGCTTTTCTGCTGGATGGTTAAGACCTAGGTAGATCCAAACTTATATACCAACAAATGTACTTTATATTTCCTATGTGGTCATTGAAGTCTTCTCAGGGTTTATCTTGTAGTCCTGTACATTATTCTGTAGTTCCTTTGTCTGTGTCATCCATGTGGA
>PVKA01035383.1:0-22652 GCA_004027165.1 Ctenomys sociabilis
CCAAAATAAAAAAAAAAAAAAAAAAAAAAAATCTGAACTGCATTGTGAAATCCTATACCAAATACATAAAATTAAAAATTAAAAAAGATATTCTGAATAGTTTGTTTATTGTGCCAGTTAATACATAGGGTAGCTATTTTGTGTTGTACCCTGTGTTTTGCTTTCTTATTTTTAACAAATGGAAAGACATGTTACTTGAAAGTACTTAAGATTATAATGCCAGGTTTTGGAAAGTTATAACAAATATCTTAGTTGTTTGGCCTATTGAACTAATAAAATATCAATCTAGTAATTCTCCTTCAATTATTCTGAAGTATAATGAGAATATTTTCAGAACTGAATTTAAATATGATATTGGCTATTCTTCAAGTGAAGAGAGAATCTCTCTAAAGCTAGTTTGCTATGGATAATTTTGTATAACTTATTATTATTCCAGACAATTCCAATAACTCTCTGAGGAAAAAATTCCAATAGTTAATCACACTAATTATCAGGAAGTACTTTTATTCTTCATTGAAGATGCTAGCTCTTCAATTCAAATCAACTACCTTTTATTCTCCTCCTTATGAATTGTGCAGGTAGTCCATTACCAGTGTCAGTCCTGATCATAACACACTTCATACAATATCAGAGAGGTTTAATTACATCTAATCTAGCCTCCTTTGTGTTTGAAGAAAAATAAATAAGTCTTGGAACCTTCTCCAATTTTTTTCTTGGATCATATTTTAAAGCACAGCAATTTTTCACATTCTATCAAAACCCTTTCATGAATGTGATACAAAATGCTGCAACTCAGAGTATTTTAAGTGACAAAAATAATAGAGGCTTTGCACAATGGGTACATATGAAGAGAAAATTAGTTCTATTTAAATGTGCCCATACATGAGCTAAATGCCAATGCAGTTAACAGAAAACACCAAAGAGCTGAATCTGATGGGCTTTTATGCTATCAATAAAATAAAATATGCACTAAAAGTAGAACCTAGATCATTTATTGGAGTTATTTCAACGCAGATGTAACTAAGTAAAGTGAAAGAAAACTATGAACACATGGACATAAAAATATTTAGAATCATTACGTAGAAGAATTCCATGTCAACATTTTAATAAATTAGTTCATAAGTCATAGTCTTTGGAGAAATCTTTGCCATGTTTCATTACAGAAAAAAAATTCTAGGCAAAACTGGTTTTCTTTACTTTTTAATTCAGTTGCTTTCTCATAAAATGCCTAATTAGATTTCTATAGTTGCTGTGAACCTGAAATTAGGCAATTATGGAAGTGAGGTGTAAATGCTCACAAAAAAAAAAACAGATTTGCATCAGTGAATTCGAGTTTCAATATCTTGTGTATCTTTATTCACTATTCCACATACGACAATTATTCCTTTTAAAATTATTTTCCTATGTTCTTTGCAATGGTGTAATGATGACTGTGCTCATTTGAACAAGAATGTTACGACTTCGATTTCAATTACTATTATTACTTTCAGTTCCCCTATAACGCTATTTTTTATGCTCAAACAAGCTTTAAGTTGACCCTTGATCTGATGGTATATATATTTAACAGTTATTGTAAATGTATCATACAGAAAAATGTATTCTAATTTCTAATTTCTTTTTAAATAATCATTAAGTAAAGGAAAATTATTAGGAAATGCAGTTTCTAATTTGAAAGAAAATGCACTTAAAATTACTTTAATATAATTTTTTAAAGCATGCTGCATTGGAAGTTATATTTACCAACCATCAGTTTCCATAAAGTTTAGATGAATAAAAACAATCTTAGATGATTCATCAAAAATAAATATGAATATTGGAAGTATGTATGAATTTCAGTAGATCTTGTTAATGACTACCAATAATTAAACATTGAGAGAGACATATACATTGAGAATGTGATAGGTTTTAACTTACACCTAAATCACATGTTTTGAGATTCTTATTTTAGATAGAGTGAAATTATTTTATTTTTAGTCTTAGTTCTCTAGAACAAAGACATGGAATCTCACCAAAAATTGAAGTTGGCATTTCTATATGTACATGTTGCATATGTGTCTGAATCCATAGCAAACTGTGAGTATATCAATACACACATCATAAATTGCTTTCAGAAGCAGTTTCAACAACTTGCAGTACATACGTATTTTCATCATCTGCTTACATTTTTTTGCTTATTTGTTTCTTTGATTCTCGAAGCATGGTTTTGCTCTTCCTGGCTTAGTCTCCTAAGTGCTGGAATTGCAGGTGTGTGCCTCACTCCCGCAAGTTGCTTGTTAGAATTACTAGTTTTATTGACTGGCATAGTAGATTTGAGATATTGACTTAATGAATGAATGTATGAACCTTAAAGAAATGGCTGAATATATTTTTTGGTGAGAACAATTTCTGAAACAATGAAAAATTTTGAATAGGTACATCTTTTATTGCTCTCCAACTTCAATGACTTGTTTTCTAATACTGGCAGAAATTATGCATCCAAAATCATATAATTTGAATAATTTTTGGTTTAACTCAAGGCAAAAGGAATTTTCCTTGATATACTTCCAAATATTTGTATTTTGTCTGAGTGTTTAGAGAAGCATTTTTTACGCATTCTAGGTCTGTCTTTACCGGAGAAAAGTAATACATTGAATATGAACTCTTATCCTGAGCTAATACAATTCTTCTCATAGACCAGTTCTGTGATTGACAGCTATTCCTTCTCTGCACATTGCCAGTGACCTCAGCAAGAGATAAGGAAGCTCCAGCAACCAAGTGAAAGAAATAGGTTTTGAACTTCTAAACACAGAGTCTACTGTGATTACCCATCATGATTAAGATCAGAAATCTTTCAACTGTCACTAATTTAAATAGGCCTTTTGTTGTTTTATAAAGTCCAATGAAGCACTCACAATGGCAATCAATTTTCCCATTCCAACTACACCTTTGGTCTAATTCAGCCATTATAAAGCAATTCTTCCTAGGTTTCTACGGCCAAAGCAAAACTGAGTTGAAATACAGTGAATAGAAATAAGTGATAGAAAAAAGACAAAAATATTTTCTTCTTTACATTCATGGCCCTTGCTTATAGCCAGTTGGGACTTTTTAATGAAGATGGACTGGAGAGGAGTTGTTAATTTGCCTGTTTTCATGAGTGTGGGAAGGAATGCCTTAAATTCTAAAATGTCTTTCATAATTATTGTGCCATTTATTTTCCGAAACAAGCAAGTGGGAGAGTGATGACATACACAGGCAATTAAAATGAGTGGTCAGAGAGACAAATTTAAAGGTTTTCTTTCTAATTTCCAAAATAGCAATTTTTTACTCTTAGCCTTAGCTGCTTGTGACAGTAGAAGAAATAAAGAAAGTAGAAGGCTCTTGCATGATGTATTTCATGTGATCTTTGTTCATTAGTAAAATATTTATTTCCTCTTATATGACACTTGCTAATAGTATGAACTTTAGATATAATGATGAACACAAGTAGCCTCAACACCAGCCCTGGTTGATTGGTGATAGCCAGTTCACACTTCATACACCTAGCAACTGAAAAATTGAATGCTTTTGGAGAAAATTCATGTCATTTGCATTTTCACTAATGTATCTAATTTCAAGTTTTAAAAATATGTATTGATAGCTCTATACAAATAAAAGATAATTGTAGATAATGAAATTTATTTGGCTCAACAGGCAAAACTTAAAAGTAGATATGCACATCTTCTTCAAGAAAACAGAGGAATCATGGGAAAAAATAGATTTTTCTTGAAATACTTGGAATTTAAAAGCGAAAGTAAAATTCTAGAACTGAAAGAGAGAGCAAAGTTGTTTGAGGGAGACTTGAGCTCAGTTGGCTGTACTTTCCAAATGTCACTGAACTCAGCGGGTGGACTATTGTTGATCTTTTGATGCAGCAAATACGAGATCAAAACTTTAGT
The DNA here is from genome assembly GCA_004027165.1 of Ctenomys sociabilis. Classification (NCBI taxonomy): domain Eukaryota; kingdom Metazoa; phylum Chordata; class Mammalia; order Rodentia; family Ctenomyidae; genus Ctenomys; species Ctenomys sociabilis. The sequence continues at coordinate 3,915 of PVKA01035383.1, forward strand.
CTGTGTGACTTTCTAGATCAGTTTTGCACCATGCAGAAGTCCTTGTTGAAGTATGTAGATGTGTAACCCCAGGAAGAAAATAAACTAAAAGATTTTAGGAAATGAGTCCAACAGAGCCTCCTGAAAACTCAGAGAGAACCACAGTCACTTCTATTAAAGGCTCATTTATGTTGACCACTGCTGTTGATCTGGGCTACATCAATAGGTGTGCAAAGGCATGTCCGTGCTGTTTCATTTTCCTTTACCTCATGACATATGATGTAACTCAACTTATAATATGTTTATTTATCATCTGTGTGTATTTTGCAAATATTTTCTCCCAGTCTTTATTTTGCTTCTCATTTCCTTCACGTTGTTTTTTAAGAGCAAGAGCGTTTTGTTTTGTTTTGTTTTTAGTGGAACCAGGGACTGAATTCAGACCCTTGTGCTTATCAGAGAAGCACTTATTCTACTGAGCCACCTCCCCAGCCTGCAAGAGTGTTTGTTTAATTTTATGTTATGTATGTCTTTGTTGAATCGGCCATTGGTGTGCTGTCTAAAATGTCACCATCAATCCCTGATCTTCTAGATTTACTTCTGAGTATGTTCCAGGACTCTTGTGCTTTTGCATTTTATGTTTAGACTGATGGTCCATTCTGTAATGTATTTTTTCACCCATAAAAAACCATGTAATTGTACAAATGAATGGCATACCACATGTATGCATCGTGTATGTTTGTCTTTCTGTGTCTGGCTTATTTCATTTTGTATAAGGATATCTCCCATTTCATGCTTTTTACCTCAATAATAAATTAATCTTATTTAGATCCCAATGTAATATTTCCTTTTGGTAACATTGACAACATCTTTTCCTTTTGAAATGTATAATATGTTATTATTACCTATAATCACCCTGTGCAAAGGCACATTCTAACATCTTTTTCCCAACTGCAACTTAGTGGCTAAGAATCCTTCTCCATCCCTCCCTATAAACACACCTCCCTGAACTCTGGTAGCCATCATTCAGTTCTCAAATTCTATGAGACCATCGTTTATCTAGATTCAATATAGCAGTGAGATCATGCAGCATCTGTCCTTCCCTGCCTGACTTATTGCACTTGTGTCAGAATATCCAGTTTCATTCATGTTCCCTCAAATGATAGAATTTTATTCTGTTTAGGTCTAAATATTGTGTATATGCATTATTTACTCATCAGTTGGACACATAGGTTGTTTCCACTCCTTTCCTTTTATAAATAGTACTGTAATTCTATAATAGTACTACTAGAACATAGGAGTGCAGGTGTTTCTTCCACATACCGATTTCATGTGCTCTGGAGATATATATTGAACTAAATTATCACATGATTTAGCAGCTCCACCTCTGATATATAGAGGTCATAATTCAGTTTAATTGTTCAGGAAACTCCATCCTGTTGTCACCATAGTGGCAGTACTAATCTCACATTGTCACCAACAGTGTTCAAGTATCCCCTGTTCTCCCCGTCCTCACCAGCACTTATTACCCTAATCTTTCTTGTCAATAACTATTCTTACTGGAATAAAGTAATACCTCACTGTGGATTTGATTGAATTTCCCTCATAATTAGTGATATATAACATGTTCTTGTTGGTCAGTTCTATGTCTTCTTTTGAGAAATATCTGTTTTGATTCACTGTCAACCTTTTAATCATGTCATTGTTTTTCACTTTTGAAGTTTGTTGTAAATGTTAACCTCTTGTAATATGTACAGCTTGAAAATGTTGTCTCCAATTCTTTGCACCGTCTTTGCACTCACTCTAATGGGTCCTCTGCTGTACAGAGCTTCTTATTACAAGACAGTTCCATTTGTCTACATTTACTTTTGTTTCCTGTGTTTTGAGGTTCTTATCCAATTAACACCTTTCATTCACATTACTTTGTAATAATAGTTAGATAGTGGCAAGTTACAAATTTAAATCTTTAGTCTATTTGGAGGGAGTTGTAGTCTGTGTTTACAAAGGAAATGATTTAATATAGGACTCATAATTTACAAGATTATTATATATATATATATATATATATATATATATATATATATATATATATATATATATATATATGCAAAGAGTCAAATTCAGAAGAGTGCAGGAGATCTGTCCAACTAGAAACCAAAGAAGCCAGCTGAAAGCCTGGATTCCATGGCAATGTCCTCCACAAGTCCATCCAGTGGGAGGCCTAGAGCACATGGCAACACCTCATGCAAGTATGTATCAAGGATCTGCACTGGGAAGGCCCGAAAGCAAGTGATGGAAGCTAGAAAGTCTGCACAAGTGGGATGAAAGATCTGTGCCAGCAGGCTGAAGGATCTGCACTGCGGCCAGGAAGTGATGCTCAAGGTAAGGACCAGCACTGCCCTGAAGAGATCCACAGCCACCCTCAGTGACAGGAGGGCACAAGACCCTCCCGCAATATGAACAGCCAAGTTCATGGCAGGAAAGCCATTCTGAAAATTTCCCCAGGAGAATGAAGAATACACCATGTTTCCATCCAGGTCTCCTTTTATGCTGTTGGCAAAATTCCCAGGTGGGCCTTCCACACCAGAACTACATTGATTCAGTTCAGCTGAGTGCTACAAGTTGACCATTAGCTAATCCACCACAATTTTCTAACCAATGGCAAGCAGAGGTTCCTCCAGGTATGGATATTCAGTTTATACGGTGAACATTCAACTGAATAGCAGCACTTACTGTCCTTTCTCTAATGCATGTTCTCAGCACCTTCACTGAAAATCACTGGACTATAGACATCTGAGATTTATTTCTAGGCTATTTATTCTATTCTATTAGGGTAGTTCTCTGTTTTAATGTCAGAGCAGTGCTATTTTAATTTGTCCAACCATGTAGTATATTTTGAAGCCAAGTAAGCATACTATCTGTTGCTTTGCTCTCTTTACTCAGATAGGTTTACTATTAAGGGTTTTGTGGCTCTATATAAACTTTCGGATATTTTGTAGCTTAGTAAAGAATGTTTGGATTTGGTAAGCATTGCACTGAGTTTATAAACTGCCATGTGTAATGTGCTTGTTCTAAAAATACTGTTTTTTCTACCCATGAATGTGTGACATCTTTCCACTTTTTTTGGATCTTTCTCAATTTCTTTCACCAACATTTTATAATTTTTATTAGAGATCTATTACCTTTTATTACTTTAATTTGAGATTTTTAAGATACTGAACATGAGGTTATTGTCTCAATTTATATTCCAGATAGTTCTTGATATTTTTCAATATCTTTAATGAAGCATATACATTTTAGTGCCTATGTATATGACAATAATATGAGATACATGCGGCATATGTCAACACTGTTCACATTGTATGTTGACACCACATTCCGCAACTTTGTTGCATTCATTTACTCTAAAAAATGTTTCATAGTTTTTGGAGTTTCTAAAAGATCATGGTATCTGCAAATAAAGACAGCTAACCTTGATTCCAATCTGGATACCTGATTGTTTTGGCTCAGCTCTCCAGGGTTTTATTACATAAAATTAATGAAAATGGGCATCCTTGTCTTGTTTCAGATCTTAGAAAGCTTTCAGTCTTTCCTCATGAAGAATAACATTGACTATTTGTTATTCTATATGGCTGTTGTTGTGTTGATGTTTGCTCTTCTTACTCTTAATCTTCAAGTATTGGATTTTTTGAAGCGTGCTTTCTATATCTATGTAGAAGACAATGCTGTGTTATCCTTTTGAGTTAATACTTGAACAGGCTGTAACACCTATGTCTAGTTGTTCTAACAGGGCAGCACTTCTGTTTACTTTTGTCTAAGTGAGCCTGTAATGTCTAGAGAAGTACCTAGTATAGAGTAGTCTCTCAAATACTTTGATGTCAATGTAATGAAGATGTAAAAGATGAGTACAAGGAAAATTACAGTACCCTACAAGGGAGATTGAAGAGGATACCCCAAATATCAGAAACTGAAAGATATAGGAAGAACCAACATAGAAACATAGCCATATCTCAAAACTGTTATACAGATTTAATAAAATCTCAATCAAAATATCATTAATATACTTCACAAACCTGGAAAATATATTCCTGAAATTAATTTGGAACAAAAAAAAACTTAGAATAGCAAAAGCAATTCTGGACAGCAATGGCAAACCAGGGACATAACAATCTCATACTTGAGATTATACTACAAAGCCACTATGAAAAAATCAGCATGGTATTTGAAATAAAAAAGGAAAAAAATACAGGCTTTGGTATCAGTGGAACACAGTGGAAGATGCAGATAAAACCTCAAACATACTCAGCCATCTTACCTTTGACAAAAGAGTGAAATATGTTCACTAAAAGAAAGATAGTCTTTTCAATAAATGGTGCTGGAAAAACAGGCTCCACACTTGCTGAAGATTAAAACTAGACTCATGTCTATTACCATGCATTAACCTAAAATCATAATGGATCAAGGATATAAATATTAAAATAGAAATCTAATGAAAGAAGAAGGTAGAAATCTCAAAGACAGGAATAGGCAGAGACTTGATGAACAAAACACAGACTACAAGGGAAGTAGTAGGAAAAAACAACAAATGGGATCTCACCTTATTAAAAAGCTTCTGCACATTAACAGAAGTCACAAACAAGTGAAAAGATAACCACATAGTGGGAAAAATCATGGCCAGTGGTACCACAGACAAAGGACTTACCTCCAGAACATATAAAGAACTAAAAAAAATCAGCCATCCCCCAATTCAAAGACACATTATAAAGTGGTCATTAGAAATGAATAGGTACTTCTAAGATGAATAGACACAAATGGAAAATAAGTAAATGAAAAAATGTTCAACATCGTTGGTCATTTCAGAGATGAAAATTAAAACAACACTGAGATTTCATCTCATCCCAGAAAAAAATGGCTATCATCAGTACATCAACTGATAACAAATGCTGGAAGGCCTGTAGAGAAAAATAAACCCTTTTTCACTGTTGATGGATGGGTAGACTGGTACAACCAAAGTGAAAATCAGTGTGAATATTCCACAAAAAACAACTATATTGGAGGTTTCATTCAACTCAGCTATTCCCCTTCTGAGTATTTTCCAAGAATTCGAATCATCATAACTCAGTAATACATGTGAACCTGTGCTTATAGCAGCACAATTTGTAGTACCCAAATCCTGGAAACAACCCATATGTTCATCAACTGAAGAATGAATATAAAAAGATGTGTTACTTTATATAATAGGGTACTACTCAGCCATAAAATGGATAAAATGGAGTCTTTTGTAGGTAAATGAATGCAACTTGAGACTATACTCTTAAGTGAAATAAATCAGAACCATTTGTGTAAACATCATATTGTCTCACTAGTGTGAAAAAGCCAACAAGTAAATAGGTCTGAAATGTACCATAGATACTGTGAATTGGAAAGAAATGGTTCACAAGAAAAGACAAACTGATGGGGCAAAGGGAAATGAAGAAAGGAAAAAGACATATGTATATACAAGATAGTTAAGATTCTTATACAGCTATTTTCTCTTAGTTCATACAAAGAAAGGCTTGTGCTAGTCTTGTATCAACAAGATAGCATGCATATATCTTCTATTCCGAATAGCTACTAGGAAGACAACAATACACAATTTATCAACTATTGTAACTGTCCTACTAACTTGTTTGGAAATTTTGTTTTATTGTTATGTTTATTTTTTAAAAGGAAAGAACAACTGGGAATGGGTAAAGCAGAAAACAAAGGGATACAAATGAAGGACCATTTTGTATCTGTATATACAAAACAGGATAGATATAAAACAAAAATATCATGTGTTTGGCCAGGATATCATGGCTGCATCTTGTACTATGAATAACTACTATGAAGACAACAATATGCAATGTATTAATTATTGAAACTGTCCTACTAATCAGTTTTGAAACTGTCTCATTGTTGTTTGATTCTCAATAAAATTAATAAAAACAACAAAGAAGGGAAATTATATATATATATATATATATATATATATATATATATATATATATATATTAGCTAAGATAATCGTGCTACTAATTTCTATTGGTTTATTGAAAGAAACAATTAACATTTAATTGTTTGATCAATCTTGCATGCCTGTATGAGGTAATATGAGTGACTACTTTGAAGATAACAATGTGCAATATAATAACCATTACTAATTTCCTATCATCCTTTTTTGAGACTCTGTATTGTTTTCATTGTTTCTGTGCTGTTTTATTTCTGTTGTTTTGGTTTGTTTGTTTGTTATCCTGTTTCAAATAAAAGAAAAGGGCTGGGGCGATAGCTTAGTGAGATGAGCACTTACCTGGCAAGGGCAAGGTCCTGAGTTTGATCCTGGTACCACCAAAAATAAATAAATACATAAATAAATAAACAAAATGTTTTTATGTCATGATAATATCCGAAAATAAAATAAAATATGAAAATATGCCTACCGTTATTAAGACATATTTACTTTGAATACATGATCATCTACACAAAAATAATTGTCTACCAGAAACTTGTTTATTTATATGAATTCATTCTTAAACCTATTTTTTTATGTAAGATCTGCACACAAGATCTTTGAATGGGTAAAATACTCAATTGAATGGAATAGTTAGAAATAGTTTAAAGCAAAAGGAAAGAAAAAGATGTGCTATGGCCAGGTAATCAAGGGATCAATTGCTGAAGACATGAAAATTTCCTGGCCAGTATATCCTTACAACTCAGTGCTATATCTATGCTTGAGTAAATAAACATTCCTCTGGAATATTCCTCAAGTCAGTGAATTGCATATTAGAACGATAGTCCATTGGTTTCAGAAAAGTGAGACAAAACACTCATTTCATTCAGTTATGTTATAACACATTCCTATTCATTCTGCAAATATTGAAGAATTTTTATGTTCCAAAAACATACTAGTCATTTTCACTTTAATTATGTCATTTAATCTTCATAAAAATCTTGAGACAGAATCAATATTGAAATTTAACAACATTTGATTGAGAGCAGAGATTTCAGTCAAATGATACTTTGAGGAAGACACAAGTAGAAACTCTGACAGGAAATTAAGGTCTTTGATGCTTACTTAGGAAAGGGATGGAAACAACCCCTTCAATGTCAAAATGTGTTCAAAAAAGTCTGTGAGCTTATTATTATTCTCAGTCTTTATATGAGTAAAGTAATTCTCCTTTGGATAAATAAGGTTGCAACTGTTTAAAAGGTGTAGCCAGAATTTATACTGAAGTGCATAAATACTTCAGTATAATACTTCAGTTTCATAAATACTGAAGTGCATGAGCTCACTGAGGAATTCTGTTAAAATGCAGATTTTTAAATCTCCTACGAAGATGCCTAAAACAAAATGATCTGAGTCACATGGAACATCCTGTTTTCATGTTTGAGAAATCACCTTAGTGATTTCAAAGCATTGTACCACAGCAACATATGCACACCCATCTTTCTAAGAGCACAATTTGTAATACTTAAATCTGAGAAATAGCCCATAATTCCATCAATGGACAAATAGATAAAGGTAATGTAGTTTTTATATCTAATGGAATACTACTATGCCATAAATAAGGATAAACTTCAGACATTTCTAAATAAATGGATCCACCTAGATAATATGATTTTAAGTAAAATAGATCTGACACACATTTGTACATATTTCATTGTTTCTCTTCTATGAGAAACTTAGTGGGTAAATAAGGACCAAGTTGGAGTACAGACATTGAGAAGTAGGATGAAAACATTCAAATGGGAAGGAGAACAAAACAAAGGGCAAAGGACAGCAAAAGGAGAGAACAGGGATAAAAACATTTAAAAGAGGGGAAAGAAAACAACAGGAGCAAAGTTTAATAAATCAAGAGGTAAAGCCAGATTGAAGAGAAAGGAGGAGAATGGGAAAAGGAATGAATTAAGACACATTATGTACAGGTGCAAGGTGCCTAGGATGAATGCAATCATTCCGTATGATAACAATGTACATCAGCTCATGAATACTTAAAATTTATTCCAAAAAATAAAGAAAATGCAGATTCTTCTACTCCATAGGTCTGAAGTATGTCTGACAGTCTTCTCTTTTAAGAGATCACATGTAGCTGCAATGTGACTGAAAATATGTCACACCCTGAGTGGGGAAGTCCTGAAAAGAAGCGCATGGGAAACTATCAAAGGTTGACAAATGCATGAGTTACTATTTAGATAGTTGGGATGATTACAAAAAACAGTAATTAAGGCTTCACCTTCCTCTGTCTACTACAAGGTGGCAAATCTCTGTGGGCCCCAAGAACTTCTAATCATGAGGTGAACAAAAATAATATACAGCAAACAATGAACCAAAGCCTGTCATACTCCACTGGTGCAGACAGGTCTAGATCAAAAAGCCCTGGGGCTTCACCTGGCATGCACCACGACCACTCTTCCAGATAGAGCTGTGCTTGGTACACACGGATATGCCACCATAGGGCAAGATACATTGGCTGTTAGAAAGGAAGACAAAAGCTGGGAAAATATAAATATTACCTTCTTCTGAAAAAGACTGGCTTGATTGTGTTTGGTTGCCTAAATCCTGACGTTGACGTACGTTTTTAAAGTCTCAGTGAGTTATTATGCACCGCCTCACTGCCAAGCTTCCAAAGTCTCTGCGTACTTAGCTGCCTAAAAACTGCCTAATAATAAGTAACTGCTCCTGAGAAAGACTACACATAATTATTAAATAATTCACTTTCCCCTACTTATCTGAGAGGCAGTGTGTCATCAATATTTCAATCTTGTGCATATTTACATATAAATAAACTATCCATAATCTATTATCTGTTTCAGACATTTTCTTAAAATTTTTGTTTTTGTTCATTTAGAATTATATTTTTCTTTTTAGTAATAACTGAGGGCCCATAGTATGTGAGATTTTTTTTTTTTTTTTTTTTTTTTTTTTTGTGGAGCCAGGGATTGAACTCAGGCCCTTCACTTGCCAGGCAAGGGCTTATTCAACTGAGCTATCTCCCAGGCCCCTGAAGATAATTTTTAAAACCTCACAAAACTAATTTCATGAGAATTTTCATAAGATTGGAACTTCAGTGAAACTTGTTTTTTTTTTTTTTTTTTTCTGTATTTAGTACAGGATCTAAAGGATCTCACTACACAGATCAGACTCATAGTGACCTTTCTGTTTTCAGCCTCCCCTGCATTGGGATTACAGACATGCACCACCACGCCCAGTCTCAGTTGCTGTCAACACCGCCCCCCCTACCCCTGGGAGCAGGGCATGGCCACTACACTCTGCCTAAGCAGGCACTTTAGTCTGTTGAACAATCAGGCCAGCCCAAAGCTTGATTTTTAAAGTTATGTTCAGGTGCCTTTCATGATTACTTAAGAAATACAATGAAAGGGGCCAGGGAGATAGTTCAGTAGTCTAAGTGCCTACGTGGCAAGTGCAGGAAGTTGGGGTGGAGCCAGGTACCAAAACCAGACATGGTGATCCACACCTGTACTCCCAGCACTGGGGACGCTGAAACAAGAGGATCACTATGAGTCTGAGCTGTGTAATGAGACCCTGTACCAAATGCATACAATTTTAAAAAGTAATAGATAAATAAATAGTAATAAAAAAATCAAGATTTTTGAGATGCCTTGATTTCCTATGCAACTGAAAAACAAGATTTTGTTTTTCTCCACTGGTTATTACATAGCCAATATCACAAAGTTACTTTTAATTAAGGGCTTTTAAGTTTCCTGCATTACATTTCGTTTGGAGTTCATATAACTCATTATGTCAGTCTTAGTCCAGGGAGACAAGTCTTATTTTCTGGTACTCCTAGAACTCATACACCATATACCCTCATGAGGTTTTAAAATTATTTTCTTTTCAGCTGCCAAGTGAAAATACTGAAAACTGGTGGTAATAATAATAAGCCATTTCTATGGAAATGGTGTAGATATTATTTAATCAATCTTACTAGGTGATGAACAATTCATGAATGGGTTTTGAAATTCAATAAGCAGTTCATGAATACTTGAATTGAGAGAGCCTGTTTAAAAAGCAAAAACAGAAACTGGTAAATACCCTGAGTAACAAATACTATCCCACTGAATTCAAAGTGGATGTGAAACATCTCAGTTTTAAACCTGTGCTGAGTGCGCTCCCTGCAGTGAGCTAGCCGAGGTATGACTACAAGGTAATGCCATTCATTTTCTTGGGTGACTTATAAAGCCAGCTCTCTGCGCACAGTTCAAGAGGAGGAATCCCCAGAACACTTTAGGCCACAGCAGCTGCGTAATAAGCAACATGGACTCTCCCTGGGCCAGCACTCACTGTGATGTTTGTTAATGACTATTCTTGTTGTCTTACTGTCAGACTTTGTAAATTGGAAGAAGGTACTTTGAAACTGAGGGAATCTCTCCTAGGGTCCTCAGAGAGCGCAGTGCTGGGAGTACCATTCCTATCTGAAGAGTGCTGGAAAAGAAAAGAAAATCATATCCCTCATATTACCAGTGTACACCCTCACCCCTCCATGGATACATTTTTAATTGCTCTCCTTAAAAGCTTGATGTGGAAGCCTTTGAAGTAAACACCTCTCCACTACTACAAGTGAACAGCCTCTAAGTCCTGCTTTGATTTTCAGAGAAGAAAAAGGGGGGGGGGGGCTTTAGAAACTGTTCTGAACTACAGTTTCTGTGAACATTTTCCTGTGGGTGATCTTCCTAGCCTATCAGGTATTCGTAATCACACGGAGCTCGACACGTGGGCCTGCAAGCGTGTAGGCACAGCATGTAATCTCAGGGCCCAGAAGGCAGCTCGCATTCCCAGGGAGCTAATTTCCAGAACTGTAGCTGCACCAGCTCTCCGGGGAGCCAAAGTTGCCAGTCCACCCTCCTGTTCTCCCTCCTCCTGGAGGAGGAAAAGTGGTAGCAACAGCCCATATGGGTAGAAACAGAAATGCAAGACTAGGGGAGGAGGGGGAGGCAGCACGCACTCTGCAGTGCTGGAATAAATGCCACAGCTTGAAGTCAAAGCTGCTCTTGTCCCTGGGCCTAGACTGGTGATGAGCAGGCTTTCCTCCCTCCTTTTTAAATTAACAAACCTAATCCTCTCTAAGCACCTGGCTGTCTTGCTCTTAGGCCACCTCAGTGTCTGTCTCCTTTCATATGTCATTTTTATATAAAACAGTAATGCAGTTTCCTGTTTTAAAACATTCACTGGGAACTTACTGCCTTATTTTCTTCCCAAAGACATGTGAGCGTTTAAAGTTACATCTTTGCATCAGAATTTCAAGCGTCAGAATAATAAAGAGGCGATGTCAGCAATAACTAAATGGCGCAGTAAAAAATAAATCACAACCTACTTTCCAAAAGCAACAATCCTAAAATCCCTATTGCTAGCACAAAGTTATTTTTAAAATGAAATAATAGGTTACATTCACTGTTGGGTTTCCTCTCCCTTTCTCTGAAGGGAAGACAAAATACAGGATATAACAAGATTTATTTGGAATGACATGAATCTCTAATTATAGAAATCGATTTTTAGCTGATCTGATGAACGTTGAAAATTTTGTCATAGCAACACATTAGTGTGTCCCTTCACACTATATCACAAATGTTTAAATCTTTTTGCTTCTGTGAACTCAGCCCAACCGCTAGTTCTGTGCCCTGTTGCAATTAGCTGAAAAAGAAAAACACAATTCCCAAGGTAGAAGTGGAAAGACTCAAAGCCGGGTGGAAAGATTTCCCTTTGAATTTCTTGAACACCGTCAGACAGGCTGTGCACTTGCCTGCACAAGAATGTGTCCCGCAGTGGGACTCGCTCACTGTAGCTGCCTTCTTCACAAGAATAGTCTGCTGCCTCATGTAGTCGGCCATTGTTTCAGTTTAGTCCATACAGAAAGGAAGACGCGAAAGCTTTACATGTTCCAGTTTCTTTAGGCTCCTGAAGGTGTTCACAGAACCGGCAGCTCAGGTGTGCCTCTATAAGCCCGTTACCCGGACAGATCTGTATCTGCAGCCTGGTTATTTCACACCCCTCTAGCCTTTGGTATCTGTGAAGGCTTGCATCCAAAAAGGGAGCAGCAGGCACAGGAAAGAGGAAAGATAAATATAAACATAGAAAGGTAGTAAGGGGCCAGGGAGACAGCTCAGCGGACTAAGCACCTGCTTAGGCAAGCACAGGGACCAGGATTTGATCTCTTGCACCACAGGCCTGACAGCCCGGCCCCACCAAGTCTGAGCATGGTGAAACATGCCTGTAATTCCAGCACTGGGGAGGCTGCAAACAGGAGGATGACTACAAGTCGAAGCTGCCTGGTGAGGCCTTGTACCAAACACATACACACACACACACACACACACACACACACACACACACACACACACAAAGGAAAGGTAGTAAACTTGAATGTACATTTAATTCTTCTAAAACAGTTCCTATTAGAAAAATAACCCAAGTATAAAATTGATGGAATTAAAAAGCAATGATACATAGGGAAAAATATCCAATTATGTGGACATTTCATACTGCTTCTGAGAGCTCTTCTTCATGAGTTTTAAGGGGGAGACACCATATTGTATTTTTGATAAACATCTTTACACATTCTGCATTTCAAGTATGCTCTAAAGTCTGTGGAACTGGTGTGAGAACTACTTACTTTTGAGCGTGTTCCTGTTGCTGTTTCTCAGCATCCCCACTTTTGAAAATAATGAGACTGCTTAATATTGAGAAAATTTATGTAGAGAAATCTCATGAATAAAACTTTCAGTGGGATTGCCATTTGATAATGTGCGAAACAGTGACTTCTAATACCACATTTCTGCTGTAATGGAAATGCACATTTCAAGAAGACTATTCTAAATACACAGTAAAGATTTAGTCTTATTATTTTAGCTACTTTGAGCATTATAAAATCATTATAAAATTCTGGTAAGGCTGAGTCAGTTTCAGGTCTAGTTCTTCATAAAAAGGATTAACTGTGCTCTCAAAACTCACTGATTTCTTTAAGTTTGCACAAAATGTGTCTCAGTTTTCAGGGAGGTTATATAATTTCAAAATACCCTAAGTACTTTTGTAGTTTTAGTCAACAGAGGATGGGAATGTGTATTAGTATACACTATTAGCAAGAATATAGACTATAGATTCAACTGACGAGAATTATACTCCATGCTCTAGCACTTACTTGCTTTTGGGAGCTGACAAATCATATAAAGTCATAAATTCTTGGTTTTCAGATTTGTAAAGTGGAGATGATAAAAATTTTTTTTTCTTACAGAACTTTTGTGAAGTTTTGAAAAATATAAGACTCTGGTGCAAAATGTCTCCAATACATATGAAATGCTATTATTATTATAAATCAAAAATGAATTTTAAACTAACCTATTTTGAAATTATTTCATTGCTATTTTATCTTTTTTCTCAATTAAAATAAATAAAAATTTAAAATTACAAAATAAATGAATTTTAAGGGCTGGCCAGATAGCTCAGCAGATTAAAGCTCCTGCTCAGGCAAATGTAGGGGTTAGGGGTTTGATCCCCAGCCTACCATGCCGGCCCCACCCCTGGGGACACACTGAGATGGTGAATAAGACTGAGAGGGGCTGGGGAGATAGCTAAGTGTAATAAGTGCTTATGCTGCAAACACAAGGTTCTGAGTTCAATCCCTGCACCACCAAACAAAAATAAAGACTGAGGGTGTTGGCACGCACCTATAATCCCAATGTTTAGAAGGTTGAAAAACAGGAAGGATCACTGTAAGTCTGATCTACGTAGTGAGACCCTGTAGACCCTGTACTAAACACATTTTAAAAAACGAATTTTAAATTGTTGTGGACATAATTGCAATTTGAGTAAAGAGCATCAGATTAATTGCAAGCGCTGCACAGAATATCACTGTAATGAGTTGAGAAATGATCATAACATCTGTTAATAGCCAGCGTACAAATGTTTAAGGTGTTCAGGAAGCAATATTATTAAACTTCAAGCAAAGAGATTCCTCACAAATATATATCCTGACTAGCTAGTCTGTAGTATCAACAATGGAATTTACATAAAATCAAGAAGCTCAAACAATATATACTCCCCCCCCAAAAAAATCAGGAAGATTGATATAGTCCAAATCAGAAAAATCAAACCAGTTTCAAAACTGATTTTATTTTTCAAAATGAGAATAAAACATTGAGGAGAAATTGAAATGAAGCCATACTATCCACCATTAATGCACGCACAAAGAGGAAGAAAAAAGGAGAGAGGAGAGTCCAAGCCCATCGCTGGCAGCGGGGGCGTTTCATTGTGCCTGTTGCTTCTGCCTTGAAAAAACAGAGTCTGATTAAGCTCTCATCCCACCCAGACCTGCATCAGACGCCGCTCACCCAGCAGTGAGTCACCACTCTGACGCCTGGTGGCCCTGGGCTGAGCTGAAGCAGTGATTAAGTAGTTCAGAGTTTGGAGCTGGAGGCAGCCTTTGAGCTCATTCTCCTTCACGCTCAAGCTGAAGCTGATGCTGGGGGACAGCCAGGGACTGCTAGGGCCTTAGGAGGATGGTCATGTGCACCCCACCCGAGGAGTCGTGCCAGCGGGCTCTGCACTCAGCAGATGCATTCCAGGCTAGGAGCTCTTGGGGTAATTTGTTTCTTGTATATAGAAAATGTTTTCAAATATAAATTATTAATTGTACTTTTTTTTTTTTTTTAGATTTTTGGTTTTACATATTTTCTGCAGGGTCTCACTACAAAGCTCAGAGTCATAGTGATCCTGCTGTTTTCAGCCTCCCCAGTGCTGGGATTACAGGCGTGTGCCATCATGCCCGTACTTGGTCACTGGCTTAGCACACCTGGGGTCAGAGCTTGCATGGCACGTGGTGTGGGGATCAAACCCTGGTCCCTGTGCTTGCCTAAGCAGATGCTTAATCCACTGAGCTATCCCACCAGCTCTTAATTATACTTTTAAAATTGACTATAGCAATGAATTCTCAGTTGACCAGCGCTCCAAATGGTGCACAACAAACCACTACAATACAAAACATTTCTTTACACAACATACAATTGTTATTCTTTTAAATAAAACATCATTTTTTTCTTCTTGGAGTCTGTAACACTTGACACTGCTTTTGTCACACGGGAAGACACTGTTGTAACTAATTCCCCAAGATCTTTCTAAACTATTCAATATGGTCTCAGATAATTGACCTAGGGGACTGTGGAAGATGCTAGTTTCACTGTTTAAGTACTGAGATGATGTTACCATGGTCACTGGCTCAAATTGCATGTCCAGGTTACTAAGAATACCATGTCTTGAATACTCAGGTACTGACAGAGCTCAGTTCCACTTGTACACAGTTTCATGATTGATATGAACATTTATGTGTCCCACATTTAAGTATGTTAAATGCATGATGATGACTCTATTCAATATATCATCAATGTGTAGCATTGCTCAAAATGAGTATCTTTGGAGCAGTTAGAAGCACAAAATTCATTTATATAGAAAGTGATCCAGATACATAGCTTGGATCCAGTACTTCTCTTAGCTCATGATCAAGGACAGAGTGAACTACCCAACTATATAGTACAATTATGATAAAGAAATTTATTAAATGTATCAAATAAGCCTAAATTCGTTTTCAGCTATAAGACTAACAAGAATATTGTTCTTCCAGTAGAAAGAATTATGATAAAATAAACATGACAAGTTCATTGTAATTAATAGCTCAACTCTGGCAGCATGTGCCTCTCAGAACTTTTGTTTTGTTTTGTTTTTGTATTCTAGGAAAGGGTCTACAGGGTGTTCAGGGTCTCACTACTAAATGAACTAATAGTGATGCACCTATTTACAACCTCCCAAGAGCTGGGATTACAGGCACATGCCACCACACCCAGTCTCAATTGAATGCCATCTCAGTGCAACCCAGGGTCGGGTGCACAGCATGCCAGGGGATTGAACCCCTGGCCCCAGCAGTGGTTTGCAGGTGCTTTAATCTACTGAGCTATTTGGCCAACCCTTACCTCTCAGAACTTTAAAGCTTCTGTTTCTCCATCTTGGTTTGAGGAACCTTGTGCAGGAGCTCAACAGTGCTTGAATTCAATAAGAATCCACCCACTGGAATCCATATGGCACTTATATCATTTGAAGAAAAGGTGGTATTCTCTGGGTCATGGTTTTCCCTTTGGTAAAGCAGCGTGGAAACTAGAAGGTATTTTTTTAAAGTACTGTAGCAGTATTCCCTAAATTTACACATATCTAGCACAATTTCAAACAACAGTCAGTGCATACTGACTGTAAAATCACACTTATTTTTAACATTGAGTATTTAAAATCCCCTTTTATATTTGTGTTTACCTTTTTAAAAAAATCAAGGCAAATGTTATGTAATTAGTTAATGTATGTAGTCCAGCATAAAGTAATATTGGAGGAAAGCTTAAAAGAAAATGTATTTGAGTGATAATTAAAAATTAAAGATTTATTTATTTATCTGCTACACTCATATAGTTGTTAAGCTGTATATCCACTATTTTATTTTTTGTGATATTTTACCAACCACAAAATGCTAAATGCAAAAGTTTAATACTAATAAAGTTCATGAACAAGTGTTCTTCTTTTTCTTGAATGTCATTTGCCAATGATTGCTGTGTAGCAAATCATCTCTTTCAGTGAATTTGCATGTTTACATTTTTAAAAGGAATTTAAATATTTTTAAATTAAAAACTAAGCAAGATGACAGGAATTCAGTAGTGGTTGTTCTATTGCATATTGTTGTTTTCAAATGAGTTACCTGATACAAGCATAAAAAATGGGTCAGAAAAATTAAAAGAAAGAGAAAAAGAAAAAAAATCTATGTAATATACACAGAAGGTGGCAGGGCAGGGGGCATAGCAAAGGAAAAACAGTTCATGGCAGGCAGAAGGCATCAAAAGCAGCAAGCAGCAAGGAACCAGCCACCTCAGCAACCCCCACCTGTGGTGTGCATTTTGTCCTGGCTTGCCATCTTTGGGTATTTTGTTTGTTTGTTTATGTATTTTGTACAGGGCCTACAGAGTCTACCAGGTCCACACTGTCTCACTGCATGGATTGACTTTGTAGGGCTCCTCTTGTGTTCAGCCTCCCAGGTGCTGGGATTGCAGGCACTCGCCATCGCACCCACTCTCAATCGCATTCTCAGCACAGCTGCTGTAATCCACTGAGCTATCTGGCCAGCCCCAGGCTAGTCATCTTGAGAGCTAGCAGCATATGTCCAGGGAAGGCCTTGCCATCATTCACTGTTAGAACTAGCTGGACCACTCAGTGTGTTAATTCGGTAATCACAACCATTCATCTCATCACCCGCTTAGATCCAGCCACCTCTGAAAAGCCCACCTATGAGTGCATGAGGCTCTGGTTGGGCATCTAGACAAACCCCATAAGAACAACATTTATGGGTTACTTTGGGATATAAAAAGAATACTAATTAAACTCTAACTGAGCTCCATAAAATAGGGGCATATTAATATGTTCTATCGAGATTTAAATTTAGTATCATAGTTAATTTTGATTTCTATTTCTATTTTGTATATTATCCTTTTATATCATTTGCTCAGATGTCTGATTCACTGATACAGGCTGTGTCTTCCTCACATGTCTGCATATCTTCTTTTGGGACCTACAATAGTGTATTAGAGAGGACAAGTGTTTTGTCTTTTTACAGAATTGGTTGAGCAAAAGACAGTGATTTTCTTTATTTCATCTTTAAACTTTAATTTAACCTTAACTTTTCCAATTTATATATATATTTTCTTTTGTAAAAGTAATAGATTTTGAAAGCTTATATAAAATAAAAGAACCACTTCACACATTGATAAAACAGAGGTACAAAGAAGCACACTGTACGAACAAGGTCCCACTGAACATGAGTCTGAACTGTAATCTTAGGTGACATTTATCTAAAATTGTCTCCAGCTTTGTCATCACACCATTACAGGTACACGTTTGACTGGCCCATAAATCAGTGGTTCCCTAATTCTGTCTGAAAAATCAAGGCTGATGTATTTAAATCCATCTGAAGTCCTAAGGACCTCAGAAAATGAATTATTAAATGGAAAGATAGGATTCCCTAAGAGGTGGCAGACACGGGACAATGGGCCATAAAAGCTCCATACTCACTCCAGTCTTGCAGCGTATCAAGGTTCTCTATTTTATAGCAGAAGGCATTAAAAAAAAGTGGGGGGCAGGAATTCATTTTATTGGAAAACTCAACTCATCCTGTTTCACTCATGCAAAATTGCTCCTAAACTGGTTCTGAATATCTTTAAAAGAGAATGTTACCACTTTTTTTGTGAAAGATTACATTCAGGAAGTGTACGTGAAGGTTTAAAGGTGGTTTTTAATCTTTCAACAGACACAGGTGATGCTGAGTGGTTATGGAAATTTTCTATTCTTTCATATGGAGCAGTGGCATGTCCCTGTTTCTCATTTTACCACTCTAATAGTACTTTCTCACCCAGTATGCGTGGATGCAAGAGGAAAACAGCATAGATTCACATATATTAAACTACAGCTATCCTTTATTATATTTATATAACTAAATGTCTTCATTTTATTATTTTTTTCATTTATTTTTATTTTATTGAAATACAAATGTCAATCAGACAGTTTCAAAACACCATAACCATACAGAGTCGATGAAATAATACATTGCAAACCGTTTTCATAACGTTCTGGTATTGTACAAGGTGCATACATGATATTATATTTACAGGTTTTTATATAGCTGAATTATATCAAAGATTCAATAATTATTT